>VMBQ01009221.1:0-10551 GCA_007657795.1 Dreissena rostriformis
GAGCGCCTTAGGGCCTGATGGCCCTCTTGTTTTACAATTATTAGTTTAGTCTTATTTATATAAGTGCTGTTTTACTTTGATATTGTGATCAGATTTTGTTTGAAAGGCATGGAAGGGGTCCGAGGCGGCAGGGACATTGTTTAGGCCTAGATAGAGCACTGTGACACTTGTCTTGTGATTTTTGACAAAAGTTATTAACTGTAGGCATTATATAAATAAGACGTAAAAAAAACGCCTATAAATATAACAAATTGCGGTTCAATTGTCTTAAATATTGCCCTCATGACAAGTTTCCAATTTCTTATGCGTTTTTATAAAAAAACAAGTGATGTGTTTGTGAAACACTATGTCCCCTTTTGAGCGATTTTGACCCATATATTTGACATTTGACCTTTCAAAATGTGCAGCTCCATGAGATACACATGCATGCCAAATATCAAGTTGCTATCTTCAATATTGCAAAAGTTATGGCCAATGTTAAAGTTTGTGCAAACCAACAAACAAACAAACAAACAGGGCAAAAACAATATGTCCCCCAGTATAGACTGGGGGACATAAAAATAACATGCTTGTATTTTATATATTGTTCTGGTGCCTTGACTACTAACATTGTTTAGTTTGTCAGTGTTAATCTTAAATATTTAACAAAATTGTAATGGAAATTATTTTAATGTTAAAATTGTTCTTATTGGTCAAAATTTTAAGTTGCAACAACATTAAAACTAAGAGAGTAAACTTGTACTTTATTTCTTAAACTACAAATGGGTGTGTATGTATGTATCAGAACATTGAGCTCTGTTTATTAAGCCTTAGACTAAAAATCCATGGATTGCGGGTTTGATTCCTGGCCCAGCCACATAACTTATGTTGTTATTGGTCATGAAATTATTTTTACGTTCCTTTAATTCAAGTAGGACAGTCGTCCGTTACTGGCATTAATAAGTATTAGTAAACCAGCTAACACATAAAAAGTATGAATATCTAAAGTTACTCAAATAGTGCTCAAAAACTGAAAGAAAAATCCTAATAAACAAGAAAGTATGTATGTATGTGTAACCATTCTGATTGCCCCTTTTTCAGACTGCTATTGCCAATGCCAAGACTCTTGAGGAAGTGGAGAGGCTGAACAACATGCTGAAGACTGGACAGATACCAGGAAAGGCAGCCCTCCAAAAGACATGTCAGTACTTGGCTACTGCTCTGGAGTATATTCCAAGTGTTTTCATTCATTATACATCCAAAAGAGAGGGTCTACACTATATTGGAGTCAGTCTGTCGGTGTGTCAGTCTCTGATTAAGATGTTTTCTCCTACCACTAATTGATTTTTAATAAGGGTTGATAAACTTAAGCTTTAGACAACCCTTAATCTTTATACAACCCTACATGAACATACTTTGACTAACTTTGGAAATGTGAAAATGGGTTAAGAATTTGATCGTGACAGGACAGTTTATCTTTTACGGTAGTAAAACATATAATGATTATCTTTTAATATATACATTTAAGACACGCTAAGACACAATCCTAATATTCTCTATCTAAGTTTCTGTTTCTTCATTTTTCAAGGAATTAAATTTAAACATAAAACAAGTCATCACTTTGAAGTCTAATTGTGGGAGAAACTCTTTGTTTATCCCCACTGATCCACACATGACTGAGATAGTTGCCGTTGAACAAAGCTGATAAAGTGTTATGTCAAATTGAATCAGAAACTTTTTGTCAATGCTTTTCAATCATACATCATGGATTGCTACATCTAGAACTCTTAGCAGGCCCTTACAAGTAACTATTGGATAAGAATAATACAAGAGTTTAGAATTCATTACAAGGCTATGCTCCATTTTACGTTACAGTACGTGGAGACGAGGAGGAAGAAGAGATGGAGATGAATGGCACTTGATCACCTTGGTTACCAGTTGTCATGGCAACCCTCATAGACGGGACCCCATCAGTGCAGCTGTCATCAAATCTTTTTATCAGAGTCATCTGCATTTTTGCTTCACTGCATGCAGGCCCTGCCATTGTTAACTTGAGCAGGGTGCATTGGATGTGTACAATATACATATACTTAAAGACATTTAATTATCTACTGATAACTTCCTTTAATAATAACGCATTTAAGTCTGGTCACTGTGCGCTTGAACTTCACTTACTGCAGAGTTAATATGATCAATAAATATATGATTTGATTTTCAATATTAGGGATTTTTATGTCCGCATAAGGTCTACCATTTATGTGTGAGCACTTACACTTACAGTATTACACATATTATAATGTTATGAGTAACACCCTGCTCAGGTTTCATTGTTTTGTATATATTTTTTCTACATGTGTGTATACGATCAGTTGTTAAGACTGATAAGAACAGACAGAAATACACACCTTATTACTTGTATGACTTTTTGTGCTGAAATAGGTTGCTTAATTTATGACTTCAATTAATGAAATTCTTATTAAAAAATTTGATACTAATATGTTGGAAAGTTCAAATCAATGTAACATATGTTGTTGTTTTTTTGGTACAAAAATAATTTAAAATTATTGCAGCCTGTTTCACAAAATGTACATGTACCTGGGTATTTGTTTTAGAAATCATGTGATGATGAATAAAAAAAGGTTGGGAAGCGAAACTGGTATTCTTTTTATCCTAGCAACACTCTGCCATATTTCTAATCTGTGATTTGTACATTTCAGATGATAAAAGAATGGTGTTTCGGCGGAATTTCGTATAGGAACAATATTGGGTAGTACCAGGCTTAGTGTTGTGTTTTGCTGACGTTTTATACTGGAAGTTTATTGGCGCTTAACAGGGCAACAGATAAGGTTTGTTTTATCGTTTTTACGATTTGAATTTGACAGAAAACGAATTGAAATTAAAAATCAATCGTACAGAAAACTATTATGAAAATGGAAAACGAATTGTAACTGATTCTTCGTCGTTTCAGTTGTACCGTTTTCCGCCGTACTGTGTTTAATTTAAATAAGAGTATTTTAACCTTTTTGCGACCGTTATATTTTCAGTAAGTTTATATAAACACCGTTTTGGGCCGATTATGACTAGATACCGAAAACAGTACTGTTTTTGCGAAAACAGTAAAAATACTGCAAACAGTTATATTTGCCCCCTTTACATCCTGTAAATGGCTTTAAACTATTATTTAAAGGAATGTTTACTCCAGTACGCATTTAAATGATGCTATATATAAATTATTTCGTTTTTTACAAAAAGCATTTTATTTCTGTTTAAAACAGAAGCATTATATATTACGATGACATGATACCGAAAACAGTAAAATGACAGAAAATATATATATCTATATATATATATATAAAGACATTTTTAATATTGATTATTAAAATTTCTGTTAGACAAAATTAAATTAAACGAACATAAATTTTTTACATAAAGACAATCTGGAAAAAGCAAACATTTTATTTTGATGCATTATGTGGTGTTCCTGATCAGCATGTGTTTACAACATGTGCTGATCGAAAACGACAACTTAGGCACTAGCTTTAGTCACAATCCTAAAAGTAATCTCAGCATACGGAAATAATGATCCCAGCAAAGGTATACATTTTATTTAGATGCATAATGTGTCGTTCATAATCAGATCGTGTTTAAAACATGTGCTCATCGAAAATGACAATTAAGGCAGCAGATGTAAAGTCACTATCCTAAAAATATTCCCAGCATAACGACGTCAATTCAGGCAACAGCTTAACGACAATTTAGTAATTAGTCTGAAATTAAAATACATGTAGTAATTCACGACCAGGAAATAAAGACTAAAGACAGAGTGTTTTACAGTTTTCTTTTGGCGGATTGCGTCCTAGAGCGCTCGGCTCGTTTTCTCTTTCATAGTATAAAAATGACGTGTGGAATATTTGTTATACACTGTTTTTGGTGGCAAAAATCGGCCAGTAGCCCGCCCCTCCCATATAGGTTATTTGTTTCATAGTTTGAATTTAATAATAGACCTCTATACAAAATGAATAAAATAGAATTGGTTGTGTATTATCGATATCTATTTCTTACTAACATATTGAATACACACTGTTTTCGTATATTTGTAAACTGTTTTCGGTGTACATTTTACTGTTTTTATGCCCCGGGTAGGGTGGCATGTAGCTGTTGAACTGTCTGTCAGTCTGTCTGTCCGGCCGTCCGAAAACTTTAACATTGGTCATAACTTTTGCAATATTGAAGATAGCAACTTGATATTTGGCATGCATGTGTATCTCATGGAGCTGCACATTTGGAGTGGTGTAAGGTCAAGGTCATACTTCAAGGTCAAAGGTCAAAAAACAAAAACCAAGGGAACTAATACGCTTTAAACTGAGATAATTTATGTACCTGCCAAAAGATAAATAGAAATTTTATTTCAAAGCGGGTCAGTAGGGGGCATTGTGTTTCTGAAAAACACATCTCTTGTTATATATGAAAACACTGAATGCGTATTATTTTTATTAAAATTAATTTTATTAAAAAGTTATGACATATATATTGAAATATCTTTAAACAACTATTCTTTTTCAAACCAAACATAGAAAAAAGCTATGTTTTCGTCTTCATATTCAATGTTTTCAAAAAACACTGTTTTCGGTAAATTTACTTTCTTCGCAAAAATTGTACTGTTTTTGGTATCTAGTCATACCGTTTTGGGCCGGTGTCAATATAAAAAGTTACTTCAGGTAAAATAAGTCCGGGAAAATGTTCTCTATTAAACCCGGACGGGTTAGGAAACTTTCATACATAAACGGCATGCGCGCCCAATATTTTACAATTCGTTACAAGTCCCAAACCGTCGGGAAAAGACATTGTGAAGAGTATGCTATCAGATTAAATAGCGCAGGTGGTGAAAGATTCTGAAATATGCGGCTCAAAACACTGCTGCGAATTTCGTGTCTCAAAAGCTTATAACATCGTGATTTCTGCTGGCTTGTCATTGATGGAGAGGATTTGGCAATGTGTGTTCTGAGACTGAAAGGCAGGGGTTGTTGAAACTGGTTGAAACAAAATGACTCCATCATCCATTTGTCAATATACAATTAATACTAATATTTACAAACAACCATTGTCACTGTGAATTTATAATGACTTAATTGAAATGAGAATTATCAATATCCAAAAATGAAGAGCTAAAAACTTATTGTTACAAAAAGCTTGTAGTGAAAACTAATTGACCCAAAGTCTTATCTGTTGCCCTGCCTCAAATCTCCAGATATATAGTTGTTCACTGTATTTTTAGCTCATTTGAGCACATCTCGTAAAGCTCATGGCAAGCATTTGTGATACTCTTTTGTCTGTTGTCAACATTTGCCCTGTGATCAGTTCTAGAGGCCACTTAAATTGTCCAATCATCATGAGAACATGAACAGAACATTTGTCTTGATGATATCTTGCCAAGTTCGAAACTGTGTGTTCAAAATCTTGGTAACTAGGTCAAATAAAAGAAAAATCTTCTCAAACACTCTAGTGGGCACATTAATAGCCCAATCTTCATATAACTGTCAGAACATTTGTCTCCATGATATTTTGGTTAAGTTCAAAACTGGGTAACGTGGGGTCAAACGACTACCTAGGTAACTTGCTCAAATTAAAGAAAAAGCTTTAGTCTCATTATTTTGCCCAATTATCATGAAACTTGCTTAGAACATTAGTTCTAATGATATCATTATAGTGTTTGAAAATGGTTCAACTTGGATGAAAAACTTGGTCGCCATGATGTCGGGAAGTTTTCTTCTTATGATATAGTCAAACCATGTGAACACTCAAGAAGTCACATATATTTGCCCAATCATCATGAAACTTTAACATTTGTTCTTATGATATCTTGGCTGAGTTCAAAAATGGTTATGAAAATGAGTACAACTTTTTAATTTATTACTAACACTCTGCTGATTCTATAACATGGTATGGTGGTTTAAATGCCCCTCTATGACCCATAGAGCTTTGCCAGCTGGATTTTGAACTCCTGACAGGGCTTCCCAAGCTGTTCAGGTTTGAAAGGTAGTGGACCGACAAATATCAGCCACCTTTCCTCGAGGTAAAGAGGTAGAAGAAGGATCACTCAGACAGATAAACCAAGGGCTGGAGATGCTCTAAAGCCTTGGCCGGTAAGTCCTATACAACAAGGAAAAGTTCGAAAATAAACCACTGCTGAAGACGGATACACTGGGCCAAAGTGGGCAAACAACTGAAACGATTTTCACTCCAATGATTGACAACAATGGAATCCATCTTTTCATGATGGTGCTAGGCATGTGCAGTCCTCCCGGGCTTGTAAAGTGCCTGACACCATGCCTAAAGGATTCAAACCCAAACTACTGGAGGTTGCCCCTGTCCCGCTGCGAGGCGCCAGGCTTCGGAGGTGGTGGGCATTTGCGACTGGCCAAGAAAGAACAGCAATCACTCAAGTGACCCCTCTATGTGACATTCTTCAATGGAATGTGGAGGGATTTTTCACCAAATTCAAGATTGGCAATTCAGACAAGTGACTGTGTCCCTGTCAAACTGACAACAGAAAACTTGCTGCAGTTGCGCCCGCTACAAGGGGGCCTGAGGGGCCAGATCGGTGCCGAGGAGACCACCATGCAAGGGAAGCTCTATGGCATTGTGGAGGACCTGCAGCGCATTGCTATCTTTCCACACAGAGCTGGCATGTCCATCTATAAAAAGGAGAAGTTATATCTATATTGTGTGATGTTGAAGTTGTTGTATCTGATGATGATGAGCATGCTGATGATTATGATTGACTGGTTATGGATTCAGAAACCTGAATAACAATCCTAATTCCATTTCATATTGAATAACTCCAATTTCATATGCCCATTTTTACATTTCTATTCTACAGAAAATCACTTAGTGGTAAACAAAGTATTGTTTTATTTTTATATTTATTTTACCTTTCATTACATATGCATGTTATGTCAGGAGCTGAGGGCAATAATTTCTTTCCTTTTGACCTGAATATTCACATGTGACCTAGTGAACTTTGCTTTCTAGGGGAGACAAACTCAATCAATTACCATTGGAATGTTCCATTAGAGTAGTTGAAGATTTTATAATGTACATGTTCATATCTTTGTTGGTAATGTTCTACTGAAATATTTTCAATTATTCAAAGTTTGTCCTAATGATGTGCCTATATTGAATACCTATGTTTTATGACATTATTTTATCCAAAGGGATATTTCCACAACTGTTCACACCAATTATACAATAAACAATCGGTGTCTTTATATCTGTATTTTATCTGCAATATACCAAAGTCCTGCTATAACTCGATGGGTAAAAGGAGATACTCGAAAGCTCAGCACAGCAATGTTTTCTGGTCGTCGTTTTTTGTTCCGTGGCGAGTCCATCGTCAAAATTTTGCCATTTGAACCTTCTTGAGGCCAAATTGGGTCACGTAAGGTCAAAAACTAGGTGTCTAGGCAAAATCAAAGAAAAAGCTTGTGAAGACTCTAGATTCCAACTTTATTGCAAAGTCTTCAAGTAACTTGGTCGGAACATGTCCCCAATGGTACCGCGACCGAGTTCGTAACTGGGTCACGGGGTGTAAACAACTAGGTCACTTGGTCTTATTAACGAAAAACAGCTTTTTAATATTCTGGAGGCCTTAGGTTTAACTCAATATTCATGAAACTTGGTCTGAACATCTGTTCTTATGATTTCACCAAAGAGTGAAATTTGAATCCAGTCCAAAACATGCCAACTATGAGGCGGTTCAGTTTTCCCTATCTGGTGGAAGGGACGCCATTCGACCGAAAAAGCTTGCTACCATTCGAACACTCCAGAAATCACATTTGTTACCCACTCACATGAAACTAAGACTATTAAAAATGTGTTATGACATCTGGACGGAGTTTTCAAAATAACATGGCTGCGATCACAGGGGGAAGTTAAGCAAAAAAATAAATATATATATATTATTTATTATACCCCCATTACCATTGGTAATGGGGGCTATATAGGAGTCACTTTGTCTGTCGGTTGGTCGGTCGGTCGGTCGGTCTGTCTGTCCCGATTGTCCGGGGTATAACTATGTTGTTCATCAAGGGATTTTGAAATCATTTGGCACATTTGTTCACCATCATTGGACGGTGTGTCGCGCGAAAGAATTACGTCAATATCTCCAAGGTCAAGGTCACCCTTTGAGGTCAAAGGTCAAAAATGGCCATAAATGAGCTTGTCCGGGCCATAACTATGTCGTTCATCAAGGGATTTTGAAATCATTTGGCACATATGTTCACCATCATTGGACGGTGTGTCGCGCGAAAGAATTACGTCAATATCTCCAAGGTCAAGGTCACACTTTGAGGTCAAAGGTCAAAAATGGCCATATGTGAGACGGCATGCAAAATATTCTGTGTCAATGCAGCATGTGGGGGTATACGTCACGTCAGTGACAAATCTCTAGTTAATAATGTTTCCCCAATTTCCTGGTTTATCGTGCTATTTGTCCCCATCCAAAAGGCACAGCTGTAAAATATAAAGCAAAAAAAAAAATCACCGTCTTCTCATATAATTACAAAATAACAAGTTACTCACATATAATATTCCGTTGAAATGAATATTTCAAATGTTTTCATAGGTGATGCAGAGAAACCAAAGAAGAAGAGAAAACGTAAGAAAAAGGGCGAGGGGGAGCCAACTGATGGTGAGGGGAAGCAGAAAAGAAAACGGAAGAAAAAGGGAGAAAAAGCGGAGGATGGAGAAAAGAAAAAAGCAGACACAAATGCTAGGAAAAACATCAGGTTTGACTTCAGTGTATATCTATGAACTACAGTGTTCAGGCAAGATATCAGCAAAATAACCTGAAACATTTAATAAATGTTCAGTATGCATACAAATGCCTTTTTAAAAATATGATTCCAAATATTTACAAAGCACATAACAAACTCTTATAAAAATCCATAAAACTTATGTCATAGCATTGGATTGGATTCTGCAAAGCATTAAGGGTTTAAACCAGTTTATGGGTTTCAAAACCTCATGCTTATGGGTATCAAAACTTCATGCAAAAAACACAATTGTTCCCGATCACCTTTCAGAAAAATTCTCTCAGAGAACAAATTGGAGCAGGAGACTTTAGATGCCCAGAACGCTGAGTTGGAGAGGCAGCGCCGCCTGCAGGAGCTCAAGAAGCAGCAGCTGGCCACGCTTACCTCCCTTGAGGAGAAACTTGCCTCCCTTGAGGACAAACCGAAGAAGGAGAAAGATAGCCAGCTCAAGTCACTACTGCAGTGTGAGTACATGTAGTGGGGACACTTTCAGGGCTTCCCCTGGCTCAAAATGTTCTTATGCCAAATTTGACTCTCTTTGGCAAAATTTCACTTATTTTGATTATTATATGCGTATTTATGAAGGAAGAGTTGTAGCCAAATAGAATTTTCTTTAGCCAAAATGGTCAATTTGTAGCCATTTGCTGATTTGGCAAATGGCAGAGTAAGCCCTGACTTATAAGTGGGCAATAAAGCAGGGTGCTGCAACCACTGAACATCCTAGAAATGTAATTTTAAGAAATTGCAAATCTTAAGGAAAAATTTATGCTTTGTTAGTTTTTGCCTGATGTAGTAAGTATTGGACAGCACAAACTCATAAAGCTCCTTTGAGTATGTTTGAGGAAAAGTCTGAGACTGAGCCATCTTTTAGTGTTTGTATTGGCAGGCTTTCCAGCGTTCCTAGTTTTTCCTAGTTTTCCTACTTTTTCCTAGTTTTCTTTAAAGTCTCCTTCTTTTTCCTAGTTTTTACAAAAAACTCCTAGTTCTCCTAGTTTTTTTCCAGTGACAAGTCTTAAAATTCTTTAATGGGCAAAATATTTTTTGGGTTTTGTTAATTTAATGTCACCATTATGTATAAATATATTCATAGTGTTTTAAATATATTTGGGTTTGCTGTAGGTATATGCATTAATGTTTTTTTTTCCTAGATATATTTGCAGTTCATAGACAGAAGCTGTTTGGCTGACTAGTTCTGAAGTTTTGCAAGTTTGCAAAAGTGTGCCTTATAATCATTACGTGAACCTGGTTAACCCTTACCACTCAGATACACACTTTGAGGCATTTGTAGTGCCTTAGAAAATCAAATAAAATTAGAGAAACTTTTTACCAGATTCAAGTTTTAAAGGCTTCATTTCCAACCTTAAGATACTTATGAGCAGCACACAGCATAAAACCTGAACAGCTGCTAGTTACTCGCAGGCTGTTATGGTTTTATCCTGGTTGCGTATAGCCAATTTCACTTTGCTTCTGAGTGGGAAAGGGAAAGCAGCGAAATAATGCAATGTAGACCGTTCAATGCAATCTCTAATTACCCTTGAGGAGATAAATGCTATTTTAATATTGAACATTAAATAAATAAGCTGTAATTAGGTTGATAAGAAATGACCTGGCAAACAAATATGCACATACACAGCAGGGCTTTTCATCAGGAAATTGGGAAGAGGCCCTAGCCTTTCAAATTTGAAATTTCATGCGCGATAATTGCTCATTTTGGGAAGACCGTGTTTTAAAAAGTTTTTGAAACAGGGTCTTTTTCATT
>VMBQ01009221.1:11194-29637 GCA_007657795.1 Dreissena rostriformis
TACCTTCATCCATCTTAAAATGAATATAATCAGATAAATGGGTAAGGCAGGTGTCTGTAGAGTAGCCACGCCTAAATCCTGATTGATAGCTATACAGAAGCTTTTTGTCATTCAAGTAACCTTCAACTTGGTCATAAATTACTCTTTCAAGGATCTTTGAGATGATACTTAAGACCGAAACCGGTCTGTAGTTTTCAACCTCAGTCTTAACACTTTTCTTATAGAGGGGAATAACTCTCGCTGACTTGAGGTCATCAGGAACAGAACCCTGTATGATTGACAAGTTAACAATATGAGCAAGGGGACAAGATATGAAAGAAGCACTATCCCTAACAAATCTAGCAGGAATGCCATCCAAACCTGAGGCCTTATTAGCACTTAATTTATGTATATGCTTTAAAATTGTATTTTCAGACACAATGGAAAATGAAAAACTGTTTGGCACAACACCTTTAGTAGCGTAGTAATTACTTACAAAATTCTTGCCATATTTGTTAAAACTTTTTGGAAGTTTCTCAACAAGTATAGAAGCAACTGTTGTATAAAATGAGTTAAATTTCTCAGCTACTGTAAATTTGTCAAAGGAAATTTGCCCATCAATCTGAAGCCCTATGCTACTTGATGAAGAGTTCCCTTTTTTAGTGGGAAGACCTAACTTCTTAAGTGTGTCCCAGAGAGATTTAGAATTGTTTTTGTACTGTTCCAGTTTATCTGAAAAATAATGTTTCTTGGCCTTACAGATAAGTGACTGAGCTTTATTTCTCAACTCCTTAAAAGTATTAAAATTTTCTTCCATTCTATTTATCTTATATACATGAAAAGCTTTGTCTCTAGCCTGGATACTATGCAAAATATCAGGAGTAATCCAAGGCTGAGTGCGTTGTTTAAATCTAACTTCTTTTACAGGTGCAATGCCATCAAGAACAGATAAAAATGTACTTTTAAAATTATCCCAAGCTACAGAGACATTGTCACATAGTAAGACACTACTCCAGTCTGTAGATAAAAGACATTGTTCAAAGTTTTCTTTACTGTAGTTTTTCAATGATCTGGTGTGTACATTGTTATGTTTACCAATTGACATATTTAATTTCTTGCGTGTACAATAAACAATACAATGGTCACTAATTGATGAATCAATGACTCCACTATGAGAAATTAAATCATTATCTGAGACAAGAACTAAGTCTATGCATGTTGATGAAGTATTACAAATTCTAGTAGGTTCTTGAATAAGTTGTGTCAAATTAAACATATTTGTAAAAGATAATAGTTTGTCAACCAGAGAACATTTTATTAAAACATTAACGTTAAAATCTCCCAATATGACAGTTTCATTTTCAACATGAACAAATTCTGAACACAAAGTAACGATTAAAAAATAAAAACACGAAAAAAATAAGTGATCTATTTCTTCGTTAATTACGGATTATTAATGACAGCAACATAAATCTCTTGAAAAAAAACATCAGCCATAAAGGCGCGAAAGAATTCGCTAAATGGGAGGCGATGTTCCAAGTGTGGATTGAAAGCGTTTATGGGTTTGCCCGTGACACCACATGTCTGCACATGTGTAGATACCGTTATAAGATATCACGCGTCACCTTTAAATAACATGTTAAATGACAATCAAGACTTTATTCATGCCAGGGACCTACTAAAATAGGTCCATGTCCATGCTGTGTTTTATTACTCTTAAAAGAATGCAGATGAACCTTGTTTCTACTAATTACGTAATAACTTATATTAAAAAGAAACACGAACTATTATGTGGTTGTCGGATCGATAACAGAAACTATTTAAATCTTCAAATATATTCGATAAAACCGTTTCGCTTCCTAGTTTTGCGTAGGGACCTATACACACATATATAGGTCCATGTTTTCTTTCTTCAGTATCGTTTTGGAGGCGCGCGAGAGTATTCAGGGGCGGGTAATCCGGGAGGTATCGATTTCTGGGATTGTCTATACATTAACGCAAGATTTCGTGGTTTTATTATATCCTTACAACACTGTGCATGCACTGTGATGTATGATAAATGTATAGACAAACGCTGCAGAAAGTCATCATGACATTATTGTTAAATTGTTATCAATTTATCCTACATCATTTTCAAGATTGTTATACCACAAATGTGTCGTGTTCTGAGAAAACTGGGCATAATGCTGGTGCGTAAAGCGTCGTCCCAGATTAGCCTGTGCAGCCCGCACAGGCTAATCCGGGACGACACTTTCCGCCTTAACTGGATTTTCACTAAGAAGAGACATCATTTAAACGAACAATTCCACAAAGCGGAAATTGTCGTCCCTGATTAGCCTGTGCGGACTGCACAGGCTAATCTGGGATGACAATTTACGCACAAGAATTATGTCCAGTTTTCTCAGAACACGACACAAATAGGTTTTTCAGGGGATAGCAGGACTAAATGCAGTTGCTTACTGTGTCCTTGATCAGCCGTTGTGCAGTTTAAAACATGGGATGACAGATTCCGCCTTTTACAGTTTCAATTTCACGAATTCTCCATAAACCCATCGTTATCGAAAAGTGCCGCCCGTGAATCGCCAGTCGGGAACCCTCGGAAAATTCCGCCATAACAGCGATCGTCTGTGTGACGGTGTGGTGTAGCCCACTGTCCGAAGCGTTCAGATTGGTGAATCGCTTACAAGTGCAGTCGGCAGGACGACTCTTTACGAAGATGCGTTAAGTCAAGTTTTCTTACAACAGTCCGCTTTTTTTTTCACAGTAGGTGTCGCGAGTTCTCTGGACCAGGGTTTTAAGAAAGTGGAAAATATTCTAAGCCCAATTTCTGGTGGTTTAAAACAGCGCGCTCGCTTTTTTTCAACACTAATGTACGTTGAGTAGTACATTTTATTCGCATTCGCGCGCCTTGTTCACACTAAAGTTTTGTGCAACATGTACCTTTACTTTGATTAACATCTTTTCTACAGACTGTTCACGGCACATAGGATGGGATTGCATGAGGCCGGCCCATACTTCTTCATGAATTGGTCAGCGATTGCGTTTTATTAAACAAAACCCGCTGGATTTAGGTTCAGTATGAACACCGGATGTTGAAGTTGCAACAGTCCAACCCTCATGCATTTGTAGATTGTGCACGTGCACACAGTAAACGGCGTGTTAGTGCAGTGGCACAGATCTGATCGGTGGTTGTTTTTATACCCCCATTACCATTGGTAAAGGGGGCTATATAGGAGTCACTTTGACGGTCGGTCGGTCTGTCCCGAAAGTTTTTCCGATCTTCACCAAACTTGGTCAGAAGTTGTATCTAGATGATGTCTAGGTCAAGTTTGAATATGGGTCATGCCGGGTCAAAAACTAGGTCACGGGGTCATTAAGTGCGTTTTAAACCGAAAGTTTGTCCGGACCATAATTATGTCATTCACCGTTAGATTTTAAAATGACTTGGTACATTTGTACACCATCGTTGGACGGTGTGTCCCGCGAAAGAAGTATGTCGATATCTCCAAGGTCAAGGTCACACTTTGAGTTCAAATGTCAAATGCTTATCCGGGCCATAACTATGTTGTTCATTGTGAGGTTTTTAAATCAATTGGCACATTTGTTCACCATCATTGGACGGTGTATCTCGCGAAAGAATAACGTCGATGTCTCCAAGGTCAAGGTCACACTTAGAGTTCAAAGGTCAAAAATGGCCATACATGAGCTTGTCCGGGCCATAACTATGTCCTTCATTGTGAGATTTTAAAATCATTTGGCACATTTGTTCACCATCAATGGACGGTGTGCCGCGCAAAAGAATTGCGTCGATATCTCCAAGGTCAAGGTCACACTTTGAGTTCAAAGGTCAAAAATGGCCATAAATGATCTTGTCCGGGCAATAACTATGTCATTAATTGTGAGATTTTAAAATCATCTGGATCATTTGTTCACCATCATTCGACGGTGTGTCGCGCGAAAGAATTACGTCGATGTCTCCAAGGTCAAGGTCACACTTCGAGTTCAAAGGTAAAAAATGGCCATAAATGAGCTTGTCCGGGCCATAACTATGTTGTTGATTGTGAGATTTTACAATCATTTGGCACATTTGTTCACAATCATTGGACGGTGTGTCATGCAAAAGAATTACGTCGCTATCTCCAAGGTCAAGTTCACACTTGGAGGTCAAAAATGGCCATAAATGAGCTTGTCCGGGCCATAGCTATGATATTCATTGTGTGAGATTTTAAAATGACTCTGTACATTAATTTTGTCCACAGTCATTGGACAGCGTGTCATGCGAACAAATTCAAGAGTTCAAAGGTCAAAATGGCCATACATGATAATGGCATAATAATACTTAAAAATCGCCATAAATTAGCTTCTCTTGTTTTGTGAAGACAGCATGCAAAATATTACGGTGTCAAAGCAGCAAGTGGGGGTATATGTCACGTCTGTGACAAAGCTCTAGTTATTTATGTCGTTACCATTAGGCACTCGTTCCCTCTAGTCAGTTCCGTTTTTCCCCACGACTTAATTAGTCCTGGAAGCGATTTACCTAACTCGTGGTAACGACATCCAAGTCCAAGAAGAAAACACACAGTTTGAAAAGATCTCAAAGCGCGAATCTTTCCGTTTTATATATAATGTAATTATGTTGGTCATTTCAAAACACAAGTTTAAGAAAAGTTTTTTTTTTGGATTTGTTTATAGTATTGTTACAAAGAGTTAGTTATCCCGTCCGACAAGCTATTAATGGAGTCGTTTCAACGTGTTCGTTATCTGGTTACCACCAGTTTGCGATGGCGTTCCCACGACTTCATGGACTTATTTTTGTCGTGTTCTGAGAAAACTGGGCATAATGCATGTGCGTAAAGTGTCGTCCCAGATTAGCCTGTGAAGTCCGCATAGGCTAATCAGGGACGACACTTAACGTCTAAATTTGATTTTTGCTAAGAAGAGACTTCATTTAAACGAAAAATGTCATAAAAGCGTAAAGAGTCGTCCCTGATTAGCCTTCGCGGACTGCATTATGCCCAGTTTTCTCAGAACGCGACACATTTAATCAATCGTTGACCCTTGTAGCCAACTCGTGGTAACGGGATACTGACTGTACGGACACTATAAATAAAATGCAGTATATGTCACATCTGTGCACACATATGGTAATTTGGTTTGGGGTGGTGTACATCCCATACATACAAAGTCCATTTATGGCCGTATACCAATATAGTCACATTACGGAAAGACATATACATAGAAAATAACAATTGTTACAAACAGAAAAAAAAAATCACATGATAGTATGACATATGAATGAAATAAATATCAAATTTATTATCAAACATTTCATAATACAATAAAAGGTTCTATGAATATCAACACTATTTTAACTCGACAGGTTGGAATACAACTCGACCACAATTAAAATAGTTGCGCCCACTAGACGGTCTTGTTAAATGCAAGCATAGTCTGTAAATGTGCAATCTTGCATCGGAGCAAGTAAGGATTTTGACTGCACAACTATTGCATCATACTGCATAGGTGCATGCACACTAGGGAGAGAGAACAGAATTTCCACAACAAGTCACCGTGTATTATATGAAAAAGGAGATTATAAAGTGACCTAGCAAGTCAAATGAGGCAGATTACTATGTTTGTATTATAAATGTATAATCATATAGATAACTTCAAACTACCCATATAGATAACTTCAAACTACCCATATAGATAAATACAAACGGATAACGTATCTCGAAATTTCACCTTTATTTCACCTGAGATATATACCCCCAAAAGATTATATTCAGCAACCATCAAAAGTTAAGAACAGTCTTCGATCAAATACACAACTGAAGTACTAAGTAAGTACTTATTTTATTTGTGCACGAACGCATGCTGAACCAAAAGGAAACTGTTAACTGTTGTTCCATAGTGAAGGCAAGCATGAGAAGTACTCACATGAATGCATGTGATGATTTAAAAAGTGTGCTAATTTTTTAATAGTTTTAGACAAATGTTGTTAACGCGTTTTAATAATAAAGCTCTTAATTTCTGGACAATGGCATTTTACATCCAACATGTAAGATTTCTGCTAGCGTATTAAATTCAGATATAAATAAAGTAATCGGATTTCTCAAAAATAATAGCCGTGCATTCGTATTTGCCTATAAAACTTAAAGTGCTGACACCTACAACTTAAGATATTAACCATTTGACCCGCGTCATGCAAAAATGGGTATTTTGCCATATGCAGAGTCTGGTCAGGAGCTACCCTGTCCGCTATTAAGTCACGCTAGGTATCGTGGCCTCACTAGCGGACAGGGTAGCTCTTGAAAAAAATGCTAATGGGCACGCTGGTCTGGAGCCACGCTGGCAGCATACGGCATAAGACCCATTTTCGCATGACGCGGCTCATTTAACTGTAGGCTCACTCACTAGAATGGCTGGGGGTCTAGTGCCACTGACGTTTCCTGAACAAGAAGACGGGCCGGTGATTCTCGAGTATATTATGGTGGAGTGTGACAATATTGACATCATAACAAAGACGTACGTCATAGAGCACGAGCCGCTCACAGTGGAAGGTACATTATTTTCCTTAACAGTCCGTGCGCTAAACAACTTAACCCATTTATGCCTAGCGTCTAGAAAAAAAGGCCTTGGCAACCAGCGTAGACCCATCATGCGGCGTCTCATCAGGGTCTCCGCTGTTTTCTTAAAGGAATTTCTGTAAATTTTTCTAAATATAGAAATAAATATACTAGACATCCCTAATTTTGGAAATAAATTGATCCAATTTAGAAGGATGGGAGAGTCCACTAGGCATAAATCGGTTAAAAAATACACTATAAGATTTACCACAACGTAAGTATGCATGTATGTCCAATCATAATTTACACACCTTCGCAGATGTAGAAGCATAATCATGCGCCATATTTATGTGGGTAAATTAATAACCGCATGAACTGAACAGCATTTTCGGCATTTCATTGGCGTAATTTTTCATACCATGTTAAAATGCAGATAAATTCTAATCAATTCTTATACTTACAATGTAATGTGAATAAATGCTTCAATTATTTAAACTATAAAGGCGACGCTGGACTTTCATTACGTTTTCACCAAACAATGAGTTTATTTCATTATTTACTTTATTCGGAACTCGACTTATCGTTAGGAATAAACATATTTTATCTGTTCTTTGCATGTTTTTCACATGAATATTCGCATATTTAGGAAAAAATTGAGGTAAAATAACTTTATTTTAACATTATTTTCCATTATTTAAACACCATTTACCGGTATAATTATCTTCTCGAAGAGGAGCTGCGAACTATTTGATAAAATGCCAAAAATGACGAATGCTGTATAAGATGGGGTATATTAGTTTAGATGGCGTATGCTATTTAACAATATACGAATTTATAGAATGGCGTTCAATATCGTTATTACATGGTGTGCATCAACGCTATACGAAAAGCTGCTGATCAATTTGTACCCTATTTAACAAGATGTGCATCCGGGGTATACAATTTGGAACAAGATGTGAATCAATGAAATTTAGAGGTCGCCGTGGCGTAGTGGATATGGTGTCCTCCTAGCGATCGGGAAGTCACGGGTTCGATCCCCACAGTGGGAGCGTTCTAAATGACACCTAGTACTGGTTCTAGTCCCCAGGTAACGGACTCGAGAGCGTTTCAAATAAGCATTAGGCTTTCGATGCAATCGAGCTAAACTAAATAGGTATTTACTTATCAGATCAATGATGTATGCTTTCGCAAGAATGTCATCCATGGCTTACACCATTTGACCATATGTGGCGTGTTCTGAGAAAACTGGGCAAAATGCTTGTGCGTTAAGTGTCATCCCAGATTAGCCTGTGCAGTCCGCACAGGCTAATCCGGACGACACTTTCCGCATAAACTGGATTTTCGCTAAGAAGAGACATCATTTAAACGAAAAATTCCATAAAAGCGTAAATTGGCGTCTCTGATTAGCCTGTGCGGGATGACAATTTACGCACAGGCAAATTGCCCAGTTTTCTCAGAACGCGACACATATGTGTATAAATAGCTTACGCTATTTTACATGATTCGCATAAACACATAACGATATTTGAAATATGGGAATGAATAGCGAACGCTATTTGACAATTGTGCATTAATGGCTTACGTGACTTGACACGATGGACATACATGGCGAACGTTATTTTACCTAAAAATCTTCATCAATGGCCTACGCTTTTCGACAAGATGTGCATTAAAAGAGTACACTATTTAACAAGCTGAGAAAGAATGGCATACGCTATCTGACAAGATGTACATAATTGGTTAACGATATTTGATAAGAAGTTCATCAATGACGAACGCTTTTCGACAACATTTGCTACAATTAATTACGATATTTGACAATAGGTGCATCACAAGCGTACGCTATTTTACATAGTGCGCATTAATGACGTACGTTATTTGACATGATTTGCATTTATTATTGAGGATACTTGACAAGAAGTGCATCAATAGCGTACGCTTTATGACAATATGTGCACCACTGGTGTACGCTATGTTAACGCACGCGCAACAGTTGTGTACGCTACTTGACAAGATGTACAACAATGACGTACACTATCTGACAAGACGTGCATCTTTAACGTACGTTATATGAGTCGTGTTCTGAGAAAACTGGGCATAATGCATGTGCGTAAAGTGTCGTCCCAGATTAGCCTGTGCAGTCCGCACAGGCTAATCAGGGACGACAATTTCCGCTTTTATGGAATTTTTCGTTTAAATGATGTCTCTTCTTAGCGAAAACCCAGTTTAGGCGGAAAGTGTCGTCCCTGATTAGCCTGGGCTGACTGCACAGGCTAATCTGGGAGGACACTACGCACATGCATTAAACCCCCTTTTCATAGAGCAAGGCTCAAATATATATTTTGTGTATTTGATGTGCTAGTACCTGCTGAACTATCAGGTGCCTTCAGCGTAACTGATTATTAATTAAATAAATTAATCACTCTCAAGAATTTGGTTGTTCATTTGTACATGTGACTTTTAACCCATTAACAGTGCACTTAAAAGTAGGATGTCTCTATTTTATCTGCTATATGAAACAGATAATGATTACCAATATTTCATTTCACAGCTGAGTAACAGCTGGTTTCTTGGGACCAAACCCCTGTGAATCACTCTATGAGTGGTCCCAGAGAGAGTTACACAGGTATCCAATCAGCCAATACATTATAATTGACTAATCATTGAATCAGAGAATTGTGTCGAGCTTTATTTTCCACTAAACATTTGGAAACCTCTTTGAAGTCGGTGGTTATCAGTCACATTGTAGCCTATGGGCTTGCCAAGATTTAGATTTGGATGCTGGCAGGGATGTAGTCAGTAAATGTGAACAGTTCATTATAAATATCACATTTGTAATGTTATAACATTTAACAGTTTATGCCTTTAAATGTGTTTGTTAACTGTTAACATAACAGCTAATAACCGTTAATAACAGCAAGTTTAAAGATACAAATCTGGCAACCTACATGTATGTTGTGAAACATGCATGTAGACTCAGAAAGAGGTCGCCGTGGCGTAGTGGATATGGTGTCTGGCTAGCGATCGGGAGGCCACGGGTTTGATCCCCACAGTAGGAGTGTTCTTTAGATCTTCCCCAAAGGCACCAAGTACTGGTTCTAGTCCCAGGAAACTGCCCCAAGAGCGTTTCAAATAAGCCTTAGGCTTTCGATGCAATTAAGCTTAAATAAATAGGTTTAAACTAAAGCCTTAAGGATTGGGTCAGGTTGAAGGGTCATGTGTGTAGTTCCCTGGGCATTTTCCTTGTATTATAGCAAGGACTGTAAAAAGGCACCATCCCCTCAGATATTTTATAATATTTCAAAGAATGCAGTTTACCCATAAAATTTATCTGTTCTTGAGTATTTCTATGAAAAAATTGTTCACAGAGAATCCCAAAATAGCACTTTATTTTCTCCCAATCATTGAAGAACAAAATGTGCTTAGTCCTTTGCTTTTGGTTCATGTTCATGTAATAATATACCTCGATCTGATTTGAATTTACAGAATTCTTTGGAATTTGTTTTATTCTCCCACAAATTAATGTTCTGAGAAAAGTTCTAACATAAAAACGTCTGATGAAACTCAGCCCCGCTTTACATGTTTCCCCTGTTCCTATGATAAGAGAAATGAATAACCCAGCGTTTATTAAGTGATTCTGTTTGATTTTTTGCTGGCCTTTGAAGGCAGGTAAATAAGGCAGAAAGCTAAAACTGCAATTAATGGCCGTTTTTTTGTTTGATTTGTAGAAAATTAAAGACTATAAAGGGAATACACTCAGATGATTGAGTCGCTATGGGATGAGTCAATAAGGGTATTGAGACCATGAGGATAATATCATCGTGATTTATGAATATTTTGAGTTATGAATTATTTTTGATTTTAATGCGATAGCATTAATCTGATTATAGCGTCGACTGTTTAACCTCTCTTTGTGATGGCAAACAAACATGTCTTTGCATAATACTACAGCGATTTTTTCCTTCTTTGTAAAGTACCGGAAAACGGCTCATTACCAATCTCTGTAAAATAACAAATTTCCCAATTGAAGTTTTTAAAAAAAATAAAATGCAACTTTAGTTAATTTAATTATGCAGCTCTATGGCTAGAACCTTAGGAAATATAATATTGACAACTTGACATCAGTTATTCTCTCTTTTAAGGTATTTGTTAGTAAAACATAAAATACACCAATTTCCCAATTTGAAGATTTCACAACGCAAATTTTCCCAATTGCAGAGTTTTCACAACTCGATTTTTCTCAATTTTGAGGTTTTAGCGACTCAATTTTTCCAAATTGGACTGGTACGTGTACTAAATTTCCCAATTGGACAAAAAAAATCGCTGTACAAAAAAACATGTTTTGTACACCATGTAAATAATTGCAAAACTGACCAAAAAAGTCTGTGATACAAAATCTTTTTTTATATAGTTGAATGTTTATTTATATTATTTTCCACTTTTCTTCTTGTTGAATCCTTAAATGTTCACTTTATGGATTATGAATTGTATACAAAAAATATCTTTATTTTATTTNAATTTATTTCTGTATTTAGAATATTTCTTACAGAAATTCCTTTAAGCAAACAGCGCAGACCCTGATGAGACGCAGCATCATGCGGCGTCTCATCTGGGTCTACGCTGTTTGGCAAGGCCTTTTTCTAGACGCTAGGCATACATGCGTTAATACAATAGTAATAGAAAACCTCACGCAATACGTTAATCAAAGTAACATCCGATTGCTGTGTTTCTAAGTGGGAGTACCAAATCGGACCACTTCCGGGCGTTCAGGCGGCCGACCAGGTAGTGATGGCTCGCTACATCCTGCTGCGCCTCGCAGAGATGAACAAGGTCAAGGTGACCTTCAAGAACCCCCCAGACATCCGGCACGCGGGCTCGAGGAACACCCTGCACCTGAACTTCAGTACCAAGGATACGAGAGCTGTCGGTGGATTGGGGTATGTTTAAACCTTTTTAGTTTAGCTCGATTGCATCGTAAGGCTTATTTAAACGCTCTCGAGTCCGTTTCCTGGGACTAGAACTAGTACTTGGTTACTTTGTGGATGATGTAAAGTACGCTCCATGTGGGGATCGAACCCGTGACCTCCCGATCGCTAGGCGGACACCATATCAACGACGCCACGGCGATTGGGGTAGGAGTGGTTCTGTTTGTTTGGGATTTTTGTGTTTTGTATGTGTGATATTGTATAATCAATAAAATATGTTTAAATATTCTCAAATGTATTTTATCAACAGGCAGTCTCAGCAATATGTGTTTTAGATGGAATTAATCATATACATGTACCATGTACCAGCAATGTATTGCTTACAGGTACATGTAATATTTTGAAGGTTTATATCCAATATCGGGGAAGGGGAGCGGGAAGCGTATACAAAGGCTGACTGCATTTAAGTGAGGTTATTTGTAACTGAATACAAATTGGCATCATTTACATATGTAAAAGCTGCAATTGTCATTTAAAAGTTAGAAAGTCAGGTCTCGGAATGAGTGTCAGGTACAAAAGGGGGCATTAACCAATATTTTACGGCAATCTTATATGATTGTTATTTACAGTAGATAAAAAAACTGCATGAAAATAAAATATCACGATTTTTGTCAAGGTTGACAGTACAAATGCCCAAATACTCTGTATTATACGAGAAATTGATAATTCAATATCCATTTTCTCGAAGGCCACATAGTTTAAACCACAAATTTGCAAGATTTTCATTCAATATCTTTTTCGTTCCGATGTCTATGATTATGAATCAAAGGACCGATGGAAGCACGAAAAATGTAGAGCCGAATGGACGTATTCATTACAGAAATATAAATGTCAAGTTGCTACCTAGGTGAAAATATTAAATCTCTTCTAAAAAAAACACACACAAAAACAACAATAACAAAAAACTCATTCATTTACCTACAATTAGTTCTTCTCGAGTGCTTTGAGCTTTTATGAGTATTTAGCCGGACTTGGATTATTTAAACTGCAATTACAATTGACCTCAATTTAACGCAGTTAGCCCCGCNGGGGATCGAACCCGTGACCTCCCGATCGCTAGGCGGACACCATATCAACGACGCCACGGCGATTGGGGTAGGAGAGGTTCTGTTTGTTTGGGATTTTTGTGTTTTGTATGTGTGATATTGTATAATCAATAAAATATGTTTAAATATTTTCAAATGTATTTTATCAATAGGCAGTCTCAGCAACATGTGTTTTAGATGGAATTAATCATATACATGTACCATGTACCAGCATAGGATTATTTTTTTAAGGTTAAGACTAAAATTGAGCTTCAGAATGATTGTTATATGTGGGACACAGTCCTTATAAACACTTCTTCAATTGTATATTACCATTTTACATATTTGTACAGCGTGATCAACACAATGGTAGAGAATATGCGCCGTCAGGACCAGAGAAAGGTTATACGCTACTATGATATTGAAGGAGGCAAGAACATGGAGTGGTTCCTCTCGGGAGAGGTTTACATGCCCAGGCATGACCAGTTCGTCTACAAGGTGTCCGACAAAGACCGGTCTAGTGTTCGAATACCCGCCGCCGTGGCCATGGCCGGATGTGGATACATCGAGGACCGGCGGCCAATGGCGGACGCCGACCCTTACGAAGTGACACGGGTGTTTACGACGTCGGCTCTGTTTGACGCTAGAGACCTTTGAATGTGTCTCGGATGACAACCTGTGGGTGTCAAAGAACATATTTACCGTAGTCATATGGTACACTCTTGGTCTAAATTCACGATTCCTGAGTGAAACTTCAAAAAAGAAATCTTATTTTGACAATATTTCTAAAGCCTTTGGCAGTTGCATGTATACCGAGTACATTTATTTGCATTGAAAATGTTGTTTACACAAACTCGTTTTCACATTATTATTTTTTTTACAAAATTCATACAGAAAATTTAATCTGACATGTTTTGTGAATTCCAGTTTACACCTTGTGTGTTAAATAAAGTCACACGTTTTCGTCGATAAAGTGTAAATATTACAAATACAAATGAATCAATGGTTCATACTTGTGGAATATCCTTTTATTCTTCCATACACATACATGTATGTAGATCTATTATCTAGTATTTTAGTTTGCACTTATTGTGTATAGTACGTATAAAATTCATATAACATGTTTTCATACAATTTCCTTATATACATTTGAGAGTATGTATACATGCATTGAATGGAATTGAATGTGTATGCAAAAACCTAAGATGTCTGTTACCATTATTCCATTAAAACGGTTATTTTCACTATATGCGTGTGTTTGTTGTTGCCGTTTGTTTTGTAAGAATACGCGTTGCATACTCGCAAGAAAGAGAGACACGTCTGCTGTTATTGTTTACGAGTTTAAAAACGGATATTAAAGGTTTAATCGGAATAGGGGATCTAACATCTTGTTATCATGCATTTGACTTAAAAACATTACTAAAGCCTACTTAACACAGAAAAGTGACTTAACGCCTAAATATAAGATTGCGTTTTTGAAAATTCCGAGACTCTAACCACAAATTACAAATCGAACTGGGGAGACACAATAATGTACAAAAAGAGAACAGAATATGTAATAATTGTTCTACAAACGAAGTTTGATATCTGGATTGCGAATAACATGCTTCATGTGTACCGGTATCCGGACAAACGGCACCCGGACAATCGGCACCCAGTGTTTTTTTGCAATCCCGGACAAACGGCACCCAGTAAATTTGTTGAGGCCTACAAACGGCACCCGGTAAATTTGTCGACACGGACAATCGGCACCCGATTACATTGTAAAGCCGGACAAACGGCACCCGATTTAAAGTCATGAATGTTTGATGTTTTACCAATAAAGATATTTGACACCTTGTTGGTCTTAATTGTACGAAAAAAATACCGTTATGCTTATGCTTTTATTTTCGATATGTATCTACTGTTTACACTTGTATAACAAAATATGTGTTCTGGTCTGTCTATTCTGTACTGTTTTTTTAATGATAATAGTATACCTTGTTGGACTAATTTGTCTAATCCGCTAATTGGTTTGGTAAAAGAGATGATTAATAAATCCCGTCAACAAACTGTTTTATCAAACTAATTTGAGTGTGGATTGATTAACGTAATTTGCTTATTGGTTTAAAAACACCTGTAAACAATTTTATTTTCGCAATGTCTTTTAGGTTTTATTGACGTTGACACTTAGTTGTTTTTTTTTTCCAAACCAATAAGCGGATTAGACTAATCAGTACGATAAAGTCCAACAAGGTGTCAACTGTCTTTATTGGTCACAAAAACAAACATTAAATGTTTCTTAGCTTTAAATCGGGTGCCGTTTGTCCGGGTTTACAATTTAATCGGGTGCCGATTGTCCGGGTCAACAAATGTACCGGGTGCCGTTTGTCCGCCTCAACAAATTTACTGGGTGCCGTTTGTCCGGGATTGCAAAAAAATACTGGGTGCCGATTGTCCGGGTGCCGTTTGTCCTACAATCATGTGTACCAAATACAATGAAATACGATTAAATTATCTTTATAGCTGTTATTCTTCAGGTGATTCATCGCTAGATTGTTATACCTTAATGAGCTCTAATTATGAAGCTACGTTTAAAAAGTTATGTATACATGTATATCATCTACTGAAAAATATCAATAACTAAATCAAATATCTTCGATATATTTACACCGCATCTGTTCTGTTTGTATTGTTGTTGTTTGCGTATGTGTGTGCGTGTACAAAATGTATGTAGATATGTTATAACCACAACTATGTTAATATCTATACATATCAATAATTTAATAATGTACATTTCAATATTAACACAACCCATAGTTATTTTTATAAACATGTTCTAGACACAACTGTAAGGATCTTATAGCTATTTATAATGTATAACAATGTATTTTGGGCCAAAGGCCTTTTGTTTACAAAATAAAATTGATGTATCTTATCAATGGGAAAAGCAAAACAAATACTGTTGAACAATTATACAATGATGATAGATCTTTAAGATGTGGAACATGGGCCATACACACACCAAAGAAAATGGATTGGTACACAGTATAAATGTATCCTGTATAAACATGTATTTTAACTATCGTTTGATGTATCTTAATATATGGCTTGCACAAGTCGATGGTTGACCTAATGTAAGATGTGTTGTTGGACGTTTATTCGAATGATGTGTGCGTCTTACACGCCTTCAACGTCTAGTAACATAAGTGATTGGTATCACCTTCATCTGATTGGTCACGTGACGTCTAGTAACATAAGTGATTGGTATCACCTTCATCTGATTGGTCACGTGATCGTTATATGAGAATCATTCGCACAAACCAATAGCCAGTATAAGTGTACGATGGCAATAACGTATGCCCCCCGCGAGGTCACAGGGGCAGGTCCGTACATAATGTAGTCGGGAACACACAGCGACGACCTGTAAATAAACTCTGAATCACACACACACGCGGCAATAACGTATGACACGTTGAACGCACGTATGTGCTGCGGTTAACGCAAGCAACGCCTCTTTCCGTTTGTACAACCAATACAATTTGCTCACGTATGTTTACAGCAAAGAAATAACACGCTTATGGTGTGTGTATTTTGTCAGGTGAGATACACTTATCTAACAGGCATTCCGCTTACATGATATAGAGCTTTAAAGGTTGTATAGTGTAATGTCAAGTGAAATATACTCATACATATATTAAAATAACACACATATGTTGTTGTTTTTTGCAAATATATTATAAAATAAAAGATCAACCTTTAAAGTATATTTGAAAAAATCAAGTATTGAGTTAAACATCACTTAGATTAAGTTTTCTTTCAGATGTGGTGCAAAAGTTAAAATAAATTATACACATCTGCAAACAATATTTACAATTTTAAAAACAAAGATTAATGTACTTTTTAGTAAGTTTACAACAAATAAATGAACATTGTTCAATTTAATACGGGTGATATATAAATTTGATTAAATTACAAGCAATTTGTAATCATCGACAAAATATATCTGTTTAATAAGGTCAGTATCGTCTAAACAGTTAATGCTAAAACATTTTATTCAGATAAAGTCATTATATTATGTAATTACTCGGTTGAAACTCTTTAAATACACATTTGAATAGACACAGTTATTATTTTACTACTAACATAAATTGTCCAAACCATATGTGCCATTATTATTAGGACATTTGCTATTAATAATAGACCAATAAGGCTGAGAAAATAAAATTTATCTTCGCAATTTTACTTTTATTTTTTATTTCTTTTGTAAACAGATGGTGTACGAATTCCCAAAAAAAAACAAAATAAAAAATGTTGTCCTGGCAACGGGTTTAATGAGTAGTGCCTTTGTCTGTATCTGTATGTGTCTGTGATGCAGATTGTTGCCTATCTGTACATGTTCACTTCGATGGAATCTAAGGCCTCTTGCTGGTTAATCAGCTAGCGATACATAGAATGTGCGCGTAATAATTTGAAATGTCTTGATATATCACAGAATTGTAAACAAACAGTGTACATTATTGATATCAAAAGAAAAGAAAAAAAAAGCAACAGCCTCTTTTCGTCGATAAATCAAACTTACAGCAGAAAACCCAACTGCATACAGAATGTGAATCTGCAGTAAGAGGTGGGTGTATATTTGCATTATTTATTTATATTTCGATTGGCAAAATGAGACATGAAACTCGCTATAATTTGTTTAATGTTAAATCGATAAAAAAAGTATAACACGTTCAAATATGTTGATTGTAAACATTTCAATGAATAATGTTATTTTCGGCTCAGATAGGTCGAAAGGGCGGAGAAAAAATTTCCCCGAGACTGTTAGTCGCCAGTAAAATCTAAACTCAAAACAGTGAAATTCCGCACCCACGGGGACAATTGGCGTCATTTAATTACAATTTATCATTTACTAAATAATTTCGGAGACAGGTTACTGAATTTTGATCGTGTTACGTTGTATAAATTAATATTAATATTGTTGTCAGTTATTGTACCAGTTCAAGTTACACTGTAACAGGCGTATTATTTTTGATGATTATCTAACTTTGTTTAATTAAAAGCATTTTCTGTGTGGTGTCACGTCAAATGGTAATAACTATAATAGTGAAATGTGTTTTGAAGAATTTCGTCAACGTTTTTTTTTATCTTTTTAAATGTAAATTTGATTAAATCTCAAAGACTCTGCCCTTCTACATTTACGTGTTAGTATTTAAATAAATTATGAGATTATTTCGATAAGAAAAATCATGTTATATTTATCTCACGGGTATTGCATAACTGTGTTAGACATATTGATATCCTTAAAGGGACTGTAAACCACGAATGACGAAAAAAGAAAAGTTCTCAAATACCGTATTTTTTTACAATTATTATTTTACATGTATATTGATTAAAATATCACGACTGGTATATTACATTACTTGAAAAAAGTTCATATTTTCAGTATACTCGGTAATAAAATTTCGCGATGTGAAATCGAAAGTTCATCGCAAAAATAGGTGACATAACGATATACCGGTACACACAATAAATAACGCAAGTAGATTGATCATTTTATATATAAAATATATACAATTCACTACGCATGCACAATTTGCATTCATGGGTTTACCACGTGACGATGATGATCAATCTACTTGCGTTATTTATAATTCATTGATAGTTACCTGGTATGCATACCTAGTAAAAATAAATAAATAAAAAAATAAGGTAAAAATACAAAAACAACTTTTTTCAAGTAATGTTTTATACAAGTCGTGCTATTTTAATCAATATAAACTAATAATTGTAAAAAAATACGGTATTTTAGAACTTTCTTTTTTCGTCATTTGTGGTTTTCAGTCCCTTTAAATAAGTAAATTCAGCAAAAAAAAAAAAAAAAAAAAAAAAAAAAAAAAAAAAAA
>VMBQ01009222.1:0-26681 GCA_007657795.1 Dreissena rostriformis
TTCAAAATTTAGATGTTCCAACCATAAGCTTAGAATAGAGATAGGTAGACACATACATATTGACCGAGAACAAAGAATTTGTATATATTGCTTTAACGATAGTAATATTTCATTTCTTGACTATGAATTTCATGCATTCTTCCATTGTATAAGGATATAGTGATATTCGTCAACGCTATCTTTTTAACTGGTATGACAGAGGATTAGAACTGAATGACTTTTGTTCATTAATGAGCTCTAGATGTGAAAGAACTATTCGCAATGTTTGTACTTATGTTCATTAAATCATTTCTAAGCAAAATATTGACCGAGGGATGTAAATGATTTTCTATTGTTGCCTATGTTTATACTTATGTTCTATTATATGTAATGTTTGTACTTATGCTCACCAAATCATTTTGATATGGTGTCGATATCTCCAAGGTCAAGGCCACACTTTGAGAAAATAGATTGAATTTTATTGAATTTGAAACAAGGGGGGTAACTAGAGACAATCAGTGACAATGTACATTTTGAGTTGTCTCCCTTTATCAGACTGGTTTTGTGACAATTTTGTCCCTTGTCTATTGTTGACTATGTTTATACTTATGTTCTTTTCTATGTAATGTTTGTACTTATGTTCACCAAATCATTTGTAAGAGATGTAAATGATTTACTATTGTTTCCTATGTTTATACTTATGTTCTATTTTATGTAATGTTTTGTACTTATGTTCCCCAAATCATGTCTTAGCAAAATGGTGATCGAGGGATGTAAATGATTTTCTATTGTTGCCTGTATATTATGGGCCGGAGGACTTATTATTGAATAAATTGAGTTGAGTTGAGTTGAGTTTAAAACACATTATTGTGTGTTAAAAAGAACACACGTTGTTGTTATGTATGTTGCCTCAAACATTGAGCATGTTAATTGACATGGCATTTAAACGGTGCTCTGGCCTGTCGGTAATATTTGCGGATATGACTTTTGAGTAACAAAAATAATAAGTTCAAGAAAAAGACTTAAAGTTTGAAAGTTTTAAACGATTATAACAGTATTCAAATATTAGAGGTATTTTTATTGGACATTTTTTTTTATATCAAAACATTATAGGACAAACATTTAAAAAGTAATCTACTTAGATCTGATATGCAACATGTGCACAGTGTATTTAATCATTGTGAAAATACATACTCTCGATGGAAATGATATCTCGCCTATCTAAGCCATGTTTGTTCAAGCATAACATAAAGTATTTTTTAACCCGCAGATGAAGTTTGGTTAATAACCAACAGGCTGTATGAATACCGGTGAGCAAAAACTTCTCAAAAGTTCTGTTTATTTACTCATGTTAATTATACATATAAAAAGCAGTGATTATTGGGTTGCGACGCCCATACTGAATATTAAATTAATAACGTTTTTAATAATACAGTATGCCTGGGTAATGGACACGAGGAAACCGAGAATAAAGAAGGAGCCCACTGGCTTAGTGCTGTATGCATCATCAAAAGTAATGCGTCAAAGCGTTTAAATATGTAAGCTACACTTTTCAACTGTGTTCCACGCTTCTCAGTGGCGTTACATAACCAGGGGAAGCTTCAAAAATAATATTAAGGTCGTCAGGTACAGGCCTGGTTCGTAAAGCGGTGTTACATGGATGCATTGAGGCAAATGGTTTTGAAGAAGCGGGCGGCTCCGAGGCAAATTGCCTCCAGATGGACCTCGTTGAGGTCAGGTTAGCTTATGACACTGAAGCCTGAAGCCTGTGGAGGCATAGCTTGGATGCGTTGAAGACATGAAACTCCTCTAGGAACAGGTCGCAACAGTATAGGCCAGGAGATTCAGGTCGGCATCGATTACGCCAAAAGCCTTACTTAGGCATAGGTTGGCTTCGTTGACGTCATGAGCCTATTTGACCAATAGATCGGCATCACTGATTCCGGGAGCTTCATTAACCCATTTATGCCTAGCGTCCAGAAAAAAAGGCCTTGGCAAACAGCGTAGACCCAGATGAGACGCCGCATGATGCGGCGTCTCATCAGGGTCTGCTCTGTTTGCTTAAAGGCCTTTCTGTAAGAAATATTCTAAATATAGAAATAAATATACTAGACATCCCTAATTTTGGAAATAAATTGATCCAATTTAAAAGGATGGGAGAGTCCACTAGGCATAAATGGGTTAAGCCGGCCTGATTGAAGTCCTTTGTTCGTCGCATTTTACATATTTAAGGCGACCCCCTTAAGTTTAGTTTATTAATGAAAGGCAAGATAGCCCGAGGACTAGACAAGATACACGCTCTTGGCTTGAGTTGAAAAAAAAATGTTTTGATCCGCTATATATGTTGAAACTAGTTTCAATTGTTTAACGTTCAGCCATTTATTGGCAGCGTTGAAATACAAAACTCTGGATCTCTTCCAATGTGTGCCCATATTTTCAAGTTATCCGATGTTCTATTATAATTTGTTCAATCCGTTATAACGCCGTGACATTTTAACAAGATATGATTGGATATTAAGAAATTATATATTATTTATTGCTTATACAGCATCTGTATAAAACATCTACGACGAATATTGTTGATGGGAAACTTCATATTTGTTTAAAAAAAAAGAACGACGATAAATACGACTCAGTGCTTTGCTTCCGAGATCTTTTGCGATATATTGGGTTTAATGAACCAGAAAAACAGTAAAGAATTTCGAACCTAGAGCTGATGTTGCATACATTTTCCCATATCTACCAAATTATACTAAAACTAAATCAACCATTCCATAACATACAGTCATTAAAGGGGTCAACATGACACTTGGCAGTTATGCAGAACAGAATGTTTATAATTCGCATTTATCGAAATTCTTGAGAAGGAGTTATCTAATTGGCATTTTTAAAGGTTACGCATGCGCAATAAAATTCCTTCTTTGTTCTATATAAACAATGCAATATTTGAAGTCACTTATTAGCAAGATCAAGTTACAATCCGATAATCGCTATACACGGTAAGAAAGATAACGACTTAAACTTGTAATATAGCACCATTTCAATAAATTGTGTACGCTGTGACTTAAAATATTTACCATTGAAATAACACATCGATAATTGTCGGCATGTTGTTGTTTGTGTTGTTGTTGGGCATGAATATATATGACAAATTAATATTAAAATATATGATTTGAAACAAAAACAAATCATTTAAACTGTATTTTATAACTTATATGCATTATGCACCGAACGATAAGCGCTTTTTATCAAACTGACATCATGTAGCATTTCTCTCAGGACTGCCGGTGTGTTTATGTGTGACCACTACCGAGTATGTGCTTCAGGATATTTATATTAGAACGTTATAAATAAGAACAAATCCTATATTGAGAATAACTTAAAGGAAAATAATATCGTAACGAAATACATTCAGATGATTTGTAAGAAAATGAAGTGTTTTCACATATTGTATATATGTAGACGAGTTTCACACTCCCAAGTCATTCGATTATCACGACGCAATAATTGATCGATGAATAAATAAAACAAGGTTTGCGAAGTGCAGCTCAAAACTGCAATAGGGATTACTACTATTTGCAAATTTATAGCGTCATTTAACGCTTACTATCATTACATTATCAGTAGAATTACTTCATGATACATAAAATTAACTTAGTGACGCAACAGAATGATAAGCGCCATGATAGTAGTAAATTAAAATATAATCTGGATTTTGCATGAAAACATCTGTTTCTATGTTACTTATTCAGTTGATAAACTTATTATTTTCATTACTTACCGGTTATCTATATAGCAATAAGCCGGTAACAGGGAACGGTCGATCTCTTTANTCTTTCCAATGACTTTTGCAAAATGAAATTTGAAGTAATAATTCTATTGTAACACTTCAACACGTAAAGTATAGAGAGAATTTACATTACATTTTACTTTTCGACATAAGAAGAAGAACTAATAAATTATAACAAAGGAGTACACATATGTCATTAAGACCCATGGATTCATTATAAAAACTGTCACTCAAACGTATCATTTCAATTAATATCATAAATAAAAAAAATGCAATTATAAATGACGACATGGAAAATAAATTGCATGATATACAATGTCATAAAGCAAAATGCAATTATAAATAGCAACATGGGAAATGAATTGCACGAAATACAATGCCATAAAGCATAATGCGAGAACTGGCGGATAAACCCTTCCATATATGTGTGACCACTACCGAGTATGTGCTTCAGGATATTTATATTAGAACGTTATAAATAAGAAAAAATCCTATATTGAGAATAACTTAAAGGAAAATAATATCGTAACGAAATACATTCAGATGATTTGGAAGAAAATGAAGTGTTTTCATGTATTGTATATATGTAGACGAGTTTCACATTCCCAAGTCATTCGATTATCACGACGCAATAATTGATCGATGAATAAATAAAACAAGGTTTGCGAAGTGCAGCTCAAAACTGCAATAGGGATAACTACTATTTGCAAATTTATAGCGTCATTTAACGCTTACTATCATTACATAATCAGTAGAATTACTTCAGGATACATAAAATTAACTTAGTGACGCAACAGAATGATAAGCGCCATTATAGTAGTAAATTAAAATAAAATCTGGATTTTGTACGAAAACATCTGTTTCTATGTTACTTATTCAGTTGATAAACTTATTATTTTCATTACTTACCGGTAATCTATATAACAATAAGCCGGTAACAGGGAACGGTCGATCTCTCTAATATTTTTAGTTAGATGTAATAAAAAGTAAACAATACAGCAAATGTCATTGTAGTTATTTGTATCCTTTATTTGCATACTTTATCGTCGCTATTGCCTTATGTGACAAAATAAATAACAACAATTTATACATGTATTATAAATATATTTTCTTAAACAAAAGCGATAATGAATATAATTATAGTTGAAGAGGATGACATTGTTATCATTCGATCATGTAGGAATACTCTTGTTCTGCACAATATGCATTTACTGATGAAATGACTGAGATTCCCTTTGTATCACATATTCTTTCTCATAAAATGAGATTAGGAAAAATATCCAAATAAACACAAGCAACATTTTACCTCAACTGAGAACCATTAAGGACAAAGTAAACACCATGATATTATTGTATGGAACATTATTTCTACTAAACATTACAATGTTTCTAAAGGCAATCCCAGCTCCAGCATCGGCAGCCTCGTTCTTGATTTTTTTTGTATCCAACATCGGAAGCAGTCAGTCCGTGGATCTATCCAGGGACCACTCAATATCAGGGCGATCAATATCCGGGCGATTTACACAAAATTCCGTCTCTCCACAGTCCGTTAACTCCGCATTCTCAACCTTAAAGGATAAAGTTTTTTTCCTGCAAAACCGCTAATTGTATGTTATAGATAATTTTTACTTACCCATACTTTCAGCAAAGCTGCAATGTTATCCATCAAACTATGCAGCACAAAATGAAATCGGATTTTCGTTCGCAGATATGTATGGCAGCTGTTTTGCATTTCCATTTCAAATGAAGCGCATTACACATTACTTATGAAAAAAAACATGTTTTCTTACGCTATAGTGCATCGTTACCTTAATACGTCGGTCTGTTTCTCGGGAAATTTCCGGAAAATAAGACAAAGCTCGTATTATTTGGTAATTATCGGCATGCATATGGTACAATGTCGTAACACATGCCGTTTGTTAACAGTCTAAGCTCATCACGGTGGATAACAAATGGTCGTAAGAAGATTAATTTATATATCTCCAAACAAACACCTTATTTCGCCACATTGGTGCAAAAATGTACCATGTGCCTTCTAATTTTAATGCCACATGGTACCTTTTTGAGCCAAGGGGGCTCTAGTGCATCCCTCATCTATATAAACCATTGCATACCCGGAGTAGATGTGTACTCTTAATCGGTGGAGACAGCGTGCATGGTAAGTTGTTTTCATTTAACTACTGTCCAATTGTTATGATTTAGATTTAGAATGCAATTAAATCGACACGTCATTGAACGAAGTTTTCGGATTTATCATAATGTCTTCTATTTACATACTATTGACCGTTTCAACGTGTTTCTATGTTTTAATGTTTTAAACTGCGCACACTTGTATTTTTCAAATTGCAGAAAATATAATGTTACGAAGCGTTACCACACTGCTATTTGTAGCGTTCTTTGAATCAGCGTTCTGCGGATACGGTGGATATGGTTAGTTATAGCTATATAATATAACAGTCGACTGCTGTGAACTTTATTTTTGTAAAATAGCTTAAAAAGCAGCATTATGAAGAATAAATTTAAATATTTGTTAAAAGTATATTTGTTGTATAACTCGTGTTCCATCAAATCAAAAGTCATAATTTTATGCCATTGTCATAAAGTCATACATGTGAAAACTGCAATTATAAAGATTAACTGTATTTAAATAGTGATTTTGAAATTCTTTAATGCTGTACGTGTACGATATAACATAGTTTGTTTTGCTACTCTGACACAACGAGGTAATCTCTCATTTTTTTCTTGTTTCATATATACATATGTTTTTTTATACAATGTTTTTCTTGTCTTTTGTGATGCAATTGATGTATCAATTGTATATTTACAGTCACTTATAAATGTGCCTTGTTAGCTTATATTTCAATATATTGTAATGGTCAATACATTATACCAAGTCAATGCTACCTTGAGTTAATTCTTGTATATTTAGTGAACGTTTGTATACGAACATTCGAACAGTACGTCGTTAACTGTACGTACATTGTAGTAGTATTTTTAGTAGACATGTTTTTTTTATTCCAACATAGGAATATAACCTGTTACCATATTATTACATATTGTATGCTCTTAAATGGAACCGTCGAGCAAATAATATTATATACATGCGTTCGATGTATTTGTTCACACATTATGAGATTGAATCGAACTTAAATTAAAACATCATCTTCCTCACGCAGCAATCGAATTCGCGTTTCCTATGGCGCATCTGTTTGTAATCTAAGTATACAATTTGTTTGCTCCAAAATCAGCTGCAACAAACGTGAACGAAAACTATAAAGATTAATTTAAAAACCGGAAAACTTCTCGTATACGTACACCGCGTGGCAAATTGTAGAAAATTCAATTTAAAATAAATAAATTGCAAAAACAAAAAAAAAACATTTTGGTTTGCCTAACATCTTGTAGGTTCGTCGTGCACATACAAGGGCAACCGATATAACCATGGAGCCGTTTTCAAGGATGATTGCAAGACATGCCTCTGCCTCTTCGGAACAGTGTCTTGTAGCGGCAAGGAATGCCAAGGTGTGCTACCTTACAACATTAACTTTGGTATCCCTGTTCCTGAGTACAGCGTATTAATTATTTGAAATCAAGTAATTATATGTGTTGCATCTTTGGTTGATTGTGTTATGTTATGTACAGATTTCCAATGCATAGTTAATAATAGTTCAGATAAAGTTTAACATAATTATGTAAAGGGTTGTCATGTACATCAGTAAACCTACTGCTGTTCTTGTTTCAAAACATTCCAACTTACTTAGTTTTTACACCAATAACGAGTATATTAGTTAATATCGCCAACAACAGTATGCCGATCAGCACAGTTCATGACATATGGATCAATTTTACGCTTTCTGCATGTGTTGATGCAGCGCCTAGCTGTGCATGTATTACTCTGTGGGACCCAGTATGTGGAGTGGACGGCAAGACGTACGGCAACTCATGCGAACTAAGATGCGCGTGAGTATTGCACAATGGAGAAAACAATATTATTATTATTTTTATGTTTCCGTTCAATATATTTAATTTTCTCGTCAATAGGTGTGTGTACAATGTAGGTCGAGGACATCCCACTCCACACCGTACAGAGTTTACAAGCAATATATGCATATTATAAAACATTTCATAATTTAACAATCAACAGCTTTTACATTACAATATTGATATATTAAAAATAATAAGGAGATTCGAAAAGAATAATGTAAGGCGAATAATGGTCACTGTATACATGTAGATAATTGTACTATATTTTAAGAGCATAAAGCCTGGCGCTTGCTTTAACAAGTTAAGAATGTCAAGGGAAAACTTGTTTCATATCCTGTATTTCTATAGGAAAGGTTCTGGACCGTAAAACGAGTTTTTACTTGATTAAGCATCTCACAGTAAGTATTTTCTAAAGCGTTTAGAAAATGTCAACTCCCACCCTGTTTATAACTGTAACAATTGACATCTGTTATTAGCAAATATCATTATGTTTCAGGGGCGTGGCTCTGAAGCACAAGGGCGAATGCACAAATAGAGGTTAGAGTAAAAAGCTTCTACTCAACATAATAATACAAAAACCACTTTGCAGTAACCTATTTTTAATTTCTTAATTGACCATCCCAAGGCGGTGATCACAGTTTCAATTATATGTTTATAGTTGCTGTTCTGATATAAAGTAGTAGATAGGGACAGGAATGTCTCTCCTGACAGAAGTTCTGGAATTTGTTTGTTTGCTTTATTGAATTACGTTGACGTTTTTTTTTTCTTTTATTAATGATGATTATGGGGTTGAGTGAAATATTCTACACGATATTTCAATTGGCATTATTATACACTTTACTAACATTTTACCATCACTATACCATCAATAATGAATCAAACTGGTGTATGAAGACTAATTTAAAAATGCACCCTTACTGCGTAGTTTATATCACGTGTGCATACTGTGCCTTGTGACTATGCCCTACCGTTTGGGTCCACATGAAGATTTACCCAAAAAACTCGAAATAGATTCGACCGCACTTATAAATTTGTAACCACGGTCGCATATTTGTAATCGGTGATCGCGATACAAAACCTGTTTTGATGGAAAATTTTAATAACAAATAATACAATGCATTGTATAAACCTATTAATTTTTCTTATCAATTACATTTGCCGAAACAGCGTTTCGCAATACGTTTTTGTAATAGTCAAATGTATTGTAGGCTTATTTGTAACGTTGAGTAGGACAAATATATAACAACTTTCATGCATTCATAGCCGCGGCATAAAATAGTTACAGATAATTTTATAACAGTGACAGTAATTTAATCTATTTTCATTTTTAATGGGCGACATGTTCTTTCGACTCAAACGGTCATTCGAAGTGAAGCCGTTCTGTTGCATAACTGTGTTAACCGTCCGCGCGCGCAAATGTTTTTAACCGTGTGACATTAAAAATCGAATATACACATATACATGTTTTAAACGTTCCCAGGATTTTTTTTGTATTGGTTTTGGGTCCTCAAAAAGACCTCTGATCCTTTATACCTCGCGCTTCTTTACGAATGTTTTACTTAAAACTGAAGCAATATGTTCACAGGAGAGAAACCTGGTCAATGTCCTGCCGACGATGACGTTACCACGATCTGTCCAGTAGAATGTCAAGGTGACGATACTTGCCCCGGAAACCAGAAGTGCTGTCAATACGGATGTATGATTACGTGCCTCGATCCAGTTTTCTACGGTATGTGTTATTTTTGAACAAGCTGGGCTATTTTGCGCGAGCCATTACGATTTAGTAGGTGGATCTAGAAATTTTGACTTGAAGGACCCCTCCCCCTCTATACTCGGGCTGTACTCGGCTTGTTACGCAAATGTAAATGCGGATCAAGAACAGTTTTTAAATTTGTAAAAATTATACTTCGTACATTGAATAATAACCGCCAAAGATCTATCAATCGACAAAGACTGTTCACATCAACAGACATTTGGGGGAGATCCGTGTTATCTCAGAAAACCTGCTAATATTGATCGTCATTATTGATGAACCAAAGACATAGTTTATCACGTGACTGAAATCTCTGGGGTCGCGAGAAGCGACGGGAACTCGCGATTACACCAAATATTGTCTATTATTAAATCTTTGATTATCGCCACAGACGGACCCACGACGCGTTTTCCAGGTCCCTGCATCGTCAGGCTTGCCGAATGGGAAGCCGCAAACAGGCGCCTGGGATTTGAGCGACCTCTTTGTGCCGCGAATGGTGATTTCATGGGGATGCAGTACCAAGGCTCCCAGTAGGATCTTCTGTTGCTTCTTCCGTTTTTGCGCACTACAACATTTTCAAAAGTGTCATCAAAACATATCGGCAATTACCTTTTCATTATTTCGCAATGGGATTGTATCAATACAGAAACGTAAGAAGCCTAAAGTATTTATTTATAGAACAAAAACATCTGAAACAAAAATAACTCTTAGTAATTATGTTGCCTTTTCCCACATTAAAGCAATATGTATCTCATCCGGTGTGATGACACGCAGAAACTCGCCGCTTAGATTTCAGGGCTTTCTGCGTCGCTGCCGACGTCACAGAGATTTTTTAGAATAAGTCGGCCGACATAAAGCCAATTAAAAGTGCCTTGTTAAAATTAGTTCATTTAAGTTAAAAGCAATATTGATATTAGACGGTATGATTTAACGCTGATACTCGCCGTTTATCTTTCAGAGCTATCTGTGTTACTCCTGACGGCACTGAGATTTCTGGTTTCGCGGTCAACAGGTGGGAGGCCGTCGACATGGACTGCCGTAAGTACACGTGAACTTAAAATATATATGCTGAAACTGCGTTTAAAAACAATCAATATGCCCAAGAAAAAAAAAGGATAAACTCAGAAATATATTTATAAAGTGTGAAAATCAGTATTCTAATATTGTTTATGGCATCAACAAATCATTTAAATAATACTGATACCTTTGCGTATGCGAATATTAATACAAAGGCTTATATAAAAGTGGGTATATGCCATCTACCAAGAAGACAAGCCACCATGGTCATACATGCATGTCCGTAGACACCAACGTTTTGGATCATGTTCTACCTTTTTTAACGAGCACCAATCAAACTTGCATGCATTGTACCTCTTGATATGAAGTTGTGTATGTGCAATTTTTATTATATTACGTTAAAAATTGCTGAAGATATGCCAACTCATGATTCATTTTTACCTGATGTGCGTTTGAAAATACTTATATGAAATACAATATTGTAATCATTTCGTCATTTGTTGTATTTAACTAATAGCTTCATTCGCGCTCAATAGCTTATACGCTGAACAAACGAAAACACTAAAATAAAATAAAAAACGTGTTGTGTAACCTCCACAGAGTGCGCACGTGACCAGTATGCCTTCGAGTAAACGGGAAACGTTGGTCAGCGGTTCGATTGTGACCGCTTCGGAAACTACAAGCCCATCGGATGCAGGGGTGCGATGTGCTATTGCCAGGATCGCAGAGGAAACCAAATTGGACCCGCCGTCCATATCGTAGATTCGGAAAGTCTTAACTGCTAGAGAGTCCGAGTTCTCGGTATGTTGTGGTGGAATCTCCTGTCGATGGTTTTTAGTTCGTGTAAGCTGAAGCATATATATTTTGTTATATATTGATGTAAAAAATCGAAAGGCACGATGTGATTTCACCTTTTTTCGATCATTTTACTCTTACAATGCCAGAATCCTTTTTTATCACATACCACACCCTGTTTCCCATGTAATATAACCATAACATATATTTTCATATTACACATGTGTAATATACTTTTTTAGCGTTTTCATTGGCTTAGTTTTCGTTTGTTGACCAATCGCATTTTGTTATTTTGCTGAAATGACGTTGCAACGTCAAATGACGTCACGAAATATAAACAACATTCGGGATTTATCATTATGTTTGCGTAAATATTTATTTAATTTCCTCATTAAAAAGCATGTGATAAAAAAGATCTGACACTCGTTGTCATATCATACCATATTTTATTAAACTCGTCAAGGAAATTCGTAAGAAAGCTCGCCAAAGGCTCGCTTACTAACAAAATTCCTGAACTCGTTTAATAAAATATGGTATGATATGACAACTCATGCCAGATCCTAATTNCTGTTAACCGATTGACGTCAAAACCATGCGGAGGTACAATGCATACACATACGTTATATGTAATACATTTACAAGAATGTCAAGTGGTTTGGAATATGTTATTTATAATTAAAGTTATGATATAAATAAATGAAATAAACCATATATAGGTTTCTTACATTTTTTTTTACTGTTGACAAGGTATGCATATCAGTTTTTGCTGGCACATGCTCTACCTACGTTTGCTGGGTACGAACGACGTGCAAAGGAAGCAATGCCTCTCAAGTGTATTCAGGTAGCACCGATTATACTTATCAAAATGAAACACAATTTGAGCATTAACTAAGATTAATGTTAAATTGCGTTTGTGGAATCAATGTTACGGAACATATTTGACGCACATTCATTCTAATACGAAACTAGTTTTAACACGCTCCCTACGTGTGTGGTTGTTTTTCTTTAATTTTAGGATACATGGCGGGAACATACTTTTACGGTAGCGGTGATGGTGACGGAGCGAATTATTTATGTTTATCTAATGCCCCACAATGTCCCATTACTACACAACGTCAAAAGAAAACGTTATCGATTTTACAAGCGTAGAGTATCAGTTCAATCCACATCAAGGCAGTGATATAGCATTTATTTTTCGTACATAATGTATATGGCCACCAGGTACCCTGTGCTGTCTGCCTCCTTTCGTCTGCAACCTCGCTCGTGATACCTGGTAGAACGGAGTGCTATCCTGGCTGGAACAATTAATACAGCGGCTACATTGTTACCGAATACGCGGGTTATGCTCATGGAACGGAGTATGTCTGTCTCGATCGACGACCAGAGAGCGTTGTATGAAGCGGTAACGTAGACCTCAAAAACGTGTTGTTATTCGTGGAGGCAAACTGCCAAGCCGGACATGAATGTCCGCCATATGAAAATGGGCGAGAATTGGCATGTGTTGTTTGCTCAATCACAAACAATTGAGTTCGTCAAATAAAATTCAACACAACTTTTCTTTTGTTGCTGATTAATTTGTACTAAAGCACATGCAAAAATAAAAATTAAACACAAAAAATGGCAATTAAACCAAACCGAGTGTTCATCCTTTTTTATAAACGTATATGTTTACTTTATTTTTAATAATTTTGTAATCCCAATATATGTCTGCATGTTTACTTCAAAGGAACTAAATTTCAGCACAAGACCTCCACGTTCAATAGTTCATTATGTAGTTCAATAGTTTATTATGTAGTTCAATAGTTGATAAGGTAGTTCAATAGTTCATTAGGTAGTTCAATAGTTCATTAGGTAGTTCAATAGCTCATTCGGTAGTTCAATAGTTCATTAGGTAGTTCATTAGTTTATTCGGTAGTTAAATAGTTCATTCGGTAGTTAAATAGTTCATTCGATAATTCAATAGTTCATTAGGTAGTTCAAAACTAATTTGTTGTTTTTCTCTAAAGACAGATCAACGTACATCATGCAAGATTTGTATAAAAATAATGCCCGCATATTCATGTGGAGTAAAACGCATGAACGGTCGAGTAGTTGTGCTGTGCATTTGTCGTATCTAATTTACACGGACTTGTCCACAACCCATTGCGCAACCTCCGCGCAGAGATTTGACTGGAACCAGCATAGCTGGATCAAATCCCTGCCGTCATACAGAACCACGTGATGATAGCCGAGCCACGTGATACAATAATGAGTATTACAGTATCAACGGCATAGATAACAATGTGTATACGCCGAAAAAAGCATTTGCAGTAAAGTTGTTACTTTTGTGGAAACAAAAGACTTTTAACTTTTACCGATTAAAAGAATCATATATATATTTATATATATAATGATCTAAAATCTCTGCCGTACTTTTAACCAACTACGTCATAATAGCCGAGCCACGTGGTACAATAATGGCGTCTTACAGTATCAACGGTTATTTTTAAATTTGTAAAAAGTAATTTTTACTTTTTTTAATTGAAGTTATTATTTTTTTTTATTATGAACCTTAACTTAAACACTATTTTCAAAATATAAAAGAAAATAAAACTCCTTTTCATACTATAATACTTAAACAAAACAAAAATAGCATCCTACCGAACCTGGTAGGATTTTCTTGTGATGGCAGAGGTTGTATGTGAGAGCATGGAACGACAACTCTGCGTGGAGATTGCCCATTTCGATGAAGTTCTTTCCTTAAACTTGTTAAATACAGATAATTACTGTTGATAAATATGCGTATTTAAGAAACTTAAATAATGCTTTTATATTGTATTTAAAAACTGTTTAATAGTCTAATTTTAAAACAATTTTATTTGTATTTGTGTTTTCTGACAATCTTCTCTACGACTGATTTAAACAGATGTTGCTTTCTAATTTCAGGAACGCGGTTAGCTGCGATTTCGACAATTAAACGAGTACACGTAGTGCACATACGCAATATGAATAAATAAAACATACAATTAAAAAACAATGTTGTTTTGGGTTTTTGTCACAAACACCATAAATGACCGACATGAGGGTTGAATATGTGTGGTGAATGTGCTTCTATATATAAAACATGAAATCAAGTTTGCATTATTTTGCGGAGCAAAATGTTCTGAAAATAGTTCTGAACAATTTCGAGAAATTAAATGATCAAATGCACGTGTTTTAACGCGCTCTATCTACTCGTTACAAAATTCTCGTTTCAGTACAACGCCATTCAACAAGAACAAAATATATTGTGATAATATCTACAATTATATTAAAGGGACTTGTTCACAGTTTTTCAAAACGATACTTTTCCAACTTTTTCTCACAGATTCAAAAAGTATAATTATGAACAATATACATACCACTAAAGACGGAGTCCCTTTAACACAACACATATACCTTGTTAAACTGTATTTTAGCGTTGTTAATAAGCATGTTAATATCAGTGTGACATATCAATAAAACTGACGTCATGTTAGATCTTTTTTTGTGTCTCGTGATTTAATTCCAAAACGTCTATACTCCTTACCTTGAGTTATTCGACAACAAACAGAGATAGATATTATAATATTTAAAACTTATTATAATACAGCTGTCGTCACAGTTAGTAAAACTGTTAGCTTGATTAAAACAAGTTATAATCAATTTACAACTATATATTGACGTAAAATGCACAAGTTGACCCAATGCATTCATACATAGTCCTTTACGTGAACGGATTGCCAAACATATAATAAAAGTACAAAAAATGCATAGATAAATCACCGGCGTTTCTGACTGTGCAAAAATAACTGTTAGATGTTGAATTGTTACTGAACGGATATTTTGTGACAACACTAGTTTGTTATTACTTAACCGGAATCTTTTGTAATTATAACATTAACAAATTACCAATCACCCGAATATGTATTTCATTAGAGATCCGTAGCATCAGATGCATGTTTTAGCGCACTTTACCAAGGGAGTTAACCTCTGCATTACTTAAGTAATTGAAAGCAAGGTTTACTGTCATCTGTATGCGGATGCGTAATACACTTATTAAATGTATATACACTTCTACATAATCCGCGATATAATAAATAAATAAATTTCGAAGTTTAGTCTATACTTTTTCTTCCATAATGGAAAGCCATGCAGTGTTCCCAAATCATGAAAAACCATGTAATTCAATAAAAATATATAACTAAATACAAATAATTAACATAGGAAACAACGTTCCCTTGGTTTCCTCCATATCAAAGTTGTACCTTGCCATCATGCACAGCTCATTAGCACAGAAGTAAGTTGAGAAGTGACTAATGTGGGCACAATCATACCCTTATGAGAATTTTCTAGGCTCAGTGTTTACATCCAACTTCTTTTCCACATTGATTCTTCAATACGTTTACTTTGCGGGTAAGAATATTTGCAATTTTAATTCTGCAGTTGTTTTTTTTAATTTCGAGAACTTTCATTTTAAGAAAAGGCTACGTATTGACTTTCATCCAGTATTTTAACATGACCTATATTCTTTGTTTAATTCGGCAAGCGTGATTTCAGATCGACCCTGTTATAACAGAGGAAGAATCTACAGAGAAAGGGAACGAAACCGTGACGAGTGTCACAACTGTGTGTTTTCAGGCGGAGATGTCGTATCCAATGCAATACATGTCCATTACATGGCATTATGTAAACAGTATACACATTCGTGTGTATGTGTGTGATGGAAAATATAAATTCACATACGAGTATCTTGCCTTGATTAGATATAAGTCTTAATGATTTTAATAATCTAAATTGTATATGCTTCGGTACTCAAATACGCCTATATGCAGTGCAATTGTCTTTTTACTTTTCTTTTCCCGTGCAAATAATTAATGTAAAATGGGTTTTTCGCCATACTTACATCATGTACATGCCTCTGCTAGCGGCTATGCATAGAAAGACGATGATTGACAGATGAATAAGCTCGTATGAAAACATATATATATATGTACGTTGTGAGTGTTATTGGAATGTATGAATGAAGAAATATGGATGTTGTATCTTTATGTTGTTTTTTTTGTATTCAAAATGTAACTATACGGCTTCAAACAAAGTGAATGCAGCGAAGACTGTGATTTATGAATTGGTTCAAGATGGCTTGTTATTGTAGCGAGATAATGTGTTGTATTGGCTAAAAAAATTGCCATTTTGTTAAGCTTCGACATAATTTTTTACTAGGTGACAATAGTTAGCGAAAGAACATTAATACCTTGCGAGAAACCAGTATGTATGAAATATTTTAAATGCAAAACAAGTATTTTGCCCTTGTACATAATTATACATAAAAAATGTTGTCAATCATCATTGATTTTACACATCCCATTATTGTAATCCACAGCTTAAGCTAGCTTTAGTTGAAACCAATTTATTTCATCTTTGTATTTAGTTATTGCATCGAATGCCTGAGACGTATTGAGACATTCTTCGAGACAATTCGTTTACTGGGTAGGGCCATTACTTGGTGTCTTAACGTTCATCTTTAGAATGCTGTCACAGTAGTAGTCGAACCGAGACTTCCCCAATTGCTAAGCGGACACCATATCCATAACGCCGCAGCCAACTAACCAGTTTTGCATTAATAAGGCTAAAAATACCAGAAAAACACAAAATTTAATGATATTATATCTTACAGCTTGGAAGATGTAAAAAGCATTGTGTTTCATCAAGCAATAAATATTTTTCAATTGTTTGTCCGCATAACTATTTTATTGAAACAATTATAATGTTTTGACACACAATAATGTCAACGTATTCATAACAACACCTAGTTATAAAATACGAATTTGTTCGTAAATTAGGTTACACCAATTATCATAAAATTATAAATAATTATTAACAACAATGACGACGACCTAGGTGCTTGTAATTTCGCGGTTATATAAGATATTTGTTGTAAAAGAATTAATTAAAATTAAAAACGGGTATGTTCTGAATGTTTACTTTCTGTCAGAAAAATCCTTAGATCATCTTTCTCGACAATTATTTGTTCACCATGCTACAGCTACCTTGCCAATGTGTTAATTGAGTGCTAAAAGGTTAATATACATCATGCGTAATCTTGAGGGTTGCTTACCTGTAGTGTAGTGCATCATTTCATATGAAGGGGACATTTTGAATTTGGCATATTTGGAATGCAATCAACAACAAATAAACATGATAATGTAAGTACATTTATACAGTACTCTTAGGTAAAGGAAGCTGTGGCGTGGTTGATATTGCGTCCGTTAAGCGACCGGGAGGTCACGGGTTCGACCGACACTGTGGGAGCGTTCTTTAGATATCTCCCAAAGGCATCAAGAACTGGCCATAGTCCCAGGAAACGGACTCAAGAGCGTTTTCAATAAGCCTTAGGCTTTCGATGTGCACAATCAAGCTAAAATAAATAGGTTTAAATTAAGTGATTATTGGAAATACTGCTATGTTACTGTGACGATTGGTCATCCGTAGACAATTTGTCAGTTTATACTGTAGAGGGGCAGTCTAAGATGTATATACTGGACACAATTTTTAAACATCATGGCGTAGACTTATTATGAAACTACAGTTTAATTTATGATTCGCGAATATTTAAAATAGAAATATTATAAAGCGTTATAAGAACCCGAAATGATTGAATACTTTGGAATAGTTCGTTTCTGAATATTTTGTATGATAGCTAGTTTCTGTTAATTCATTTAAGTTTTGAATTAACACATAGATCATGTATATAAAGTATGAAAAGCAGACTTTTATAACAGTCCGGATTGCTGAGTGGTCACAGTGATAACCGTTTAATCCACGGACATTTCACTTGTTTAAGGCCTGATAAGGGCACACTTTTTTCTTAGTATTCCTCGGTTTGAATTCTATTTACATAACGCCTTTATATGTGAGAAAATATACAAAATGAACAAAAAGCAGTCTTATTAAGGTTTGCACAATACAAATCATAAGTTTATAATTAAAGGTTTAGATTGTAAACCGTATTAGTTGTAAATATGAATGCAATTAACATTCACGTAAAACGTTAACTTATCATCAGAATCTTCTTCGACCATGGCTAATGTCATCGTGGATGGTTTGTTGCGCTTTTTGCGCTCACCTTCTCGGTCACTGGCATTTCAGAGCCATTATCTCATGAAAAACTCCGTTTCACTGTTTCTTGTCTTCGGAATGACTCGCCTGACGGCTTCTGAAATAGTACACGTCATTGTATGTTAATGATTATTAAAATACATTTGCTAAAATATCTTAAGATGTTTAATTTATTTTAACAGGATATTCACTAACTTTGTCAAGGACGAGTATTATTGTAAACTTTTCAAATATGCAGTTCTTTTTAATTTTGATGAACTTTTTTAAGCCTGATATATCAAAGCAGTTTATTTCATATAGGTACCCGAATAACACATTCTTTGAATTATCTGCATAAAGTATTGCATTACCGCTGACTAAAACTATTTGCTAGTAAAGTGTCTTACGTTGAATAGCCAAACACAGCTTCAGCGACTGAAGGGACATTTTTCCTGTCCAGTTAAAATCTATAGCAAAATAGTTTTCAAGGACCACAGTCAATAGATACATGGTCGTGAGTTTTAAGAAGGTACTCCACTATTGGATAAATAGTCCACCAGCGAGAAGCACATATAATATTGTTTTATATGGCATATTTACATATTTTAACTTCTCTAATTCTTCCATGTGACAAAATAAAAATATAGCAATTAACACATTTTTTGTAAATTTATATCCTCTAAAACAATTCGATAATGAATATAGTTATATCTCACCTCCTTCAACAATGACCTAATCCGATTGGCTTAGAGCGGTCACGTGTCCATGGTGTTTTTTCCATACACCCCGAGTTATTTCCATACACCATGATTTACCTATCAACGTTAAACAAAATGGCGTATGTTTGATAAGCAGCTAGATAAGTCGTGTTATTATATGATGTTTTATTTTACATATGTACTGGGAACCAATTAAAATATCGATTGAAACTGAAACTGTGCTGTATATTAGATTGATGACACTATTTCAGCTTTAACAAGAGTCATAAAAAAAACTAAATTTAGTATCAACGACACGCTAAACTTAATGACAACTTAAATCCAATGCTTACAATAATGAAGTAACAACGATACGCACTTCCATTTTCTGTTCTTCCATCCCTTTCTCGAAATATATTTAAAACCACACTTTTTATAACATCTATTGAATGCTTACAATTCTGACCCAAAACACGATTGACGAAATCGTAATCCTCTCGGAGCGAGTTATTTCATTCCCATCGAAGTTTACAACTATGCATGGCAAACACACAATCAGAAACACGTTTTGAAATCGTTTGATAATTAAAAAATTATTTTACTGTTAAATAAAAAATCCACGTCCGACTTGTTGTCTATAAAATCCGAGAATCTAACATAAACTAACTTTGAGTTTCGTCACATAAAATTACGTCACAACACCCCAGGAAACCCGATACCTTGTGAGCAGCGTAATACCATTCGAGCAGAATTGTGTATTTCTGCATGAACTTACATAGGGTAAGTAAATTAAAAAAATTAAATAAATTCAAAGTCCAATTTGAAACAACTGTGTATTAACATTGATAACAAAGTTATTCGCCTACATGTAGAAAAAATCCTGACAAATTTTCTTAAACAAATGAGCGAAATGTGGCTCCCTGAAGTAGAAGATCGGGCAAAAGGGCCATTTTCATGCATTTAGGGGAGAAAAACTGCTTTAATTTGCAAGCCACTACAATAATTAAAGGATTTATACAAACTTACACATGTCTGCCATAACCTCTCAGCAGAGTTTCCCCAGAAAACTATTTCTTGTGGAGAAATTTGCGTTTTTAATGACCATGTTGGGAAAACATGGATACCATCTGGAGAAGAATAGGAAACCTTATTTGAGCAGCAACTTTATATTTCTTTTTCGTGACAAAAAAACCCTAATTTCCAGCCATTTTGTTGCAACTTCTTTGCTTTGTAGAGGCCTATAGTAAGTGTATGTGGGCACATATTCATACGAATGTAGTTTTAATGCCTTATATATTATCAATAGTGCCTTTTTAACATGTTCCAGTTTTATTTCTTTTTACCAACACTATTTTGGAAAATATAAAGAAAGACTTGACTGCTTTGTCACATAAATTAATTGGTTAGGTAATTAGAATGATGTTTTAATAAGTGTATGTGGGGGTTGTATGNGTTTAATTTATTTTAACAGGATATTCACTAACTTTGTCAAGGACGAGTATTATTGTAAACTTTTCAAATATGCAGTTCTTTTTAATTTTGATGAACTTTTTTAAGCCTGATATATCAAAGCAGTTTATTTCATATATGCACCCGAATAACACATTCTTTGAATTATCTGCATAAAGTATTGCATTACCGCTGACTAAAACTATTTGCTATTAAAGTGTCTAACGTTGAATAGCCAAACACAGCTTCAGCGACTGAAGGGACATTTTTCCTGTCCAGTTAAAATCTCTAGCAAAATAGTTTTCAAGGACCACAGTCAATAAATACATGGTCGTGAGTTTTAAGGAGGTACTCCACCATTGGATAAATAGTCCACCAGCGAGAAGCACATATAATATTGTTTTATATGGTATATTTACATATTTTAACTTCTCTAATTCTTTTATGTGACAAAATAAAAAATATAGCAATTAACACATTTTTTGTAAATTTATTTTCTCTAAAACAATTCGATAATGAATATAGTTATACTTGAAGAGGATATCATTTTATCATTAAGGAATACTCTTGTACTGCACAGTTTGCATTAAGTGATAAAATGACTGGAATTCCCTTCGTATCACATATTGTATTTTCTTAGTATTAACTGAGAATAGAAAACGTATCAAAATACTAGTAAACACAAACACAATTTCACTTAAACTGAGAACCATTGTAACATAGTGGTTGATTTGATACGCGATAAATTATACAAGTCCATATCAGTTTTCATGGTTATCTATTTTGCTGATTAATCTCTAACACAACGTTTTCAATGTTCGTAAAATACAATATAACAGCGACGGCCTAACGGCCGCCCCGACAACAACAATTTGTGTGACCGCAATGTCCGAAGGTCTGGGTGTCTACTCTCCAACTCTACTAAAGTGCATATATGAATATACATTGGAACACACAATGATGACGTGTGCAATTTCCGACGGGAAAATGTGCAAAATCACGTGTCCAAAGGTACGACGTAATATGACGCATTCAACGGACGTATATGTACGTTAGCCTGACATAAACATGAAATTATACAACAATTAATTGGCTGCATGTTACCCGACACATGACTTATTTATGAAACGAGCAATGGGCAATTACTTGACGTACTCATNTATGAAACGAGCAATGGGCAAGTACTTGATGAACTTTCCTCATCTAGTTTGACGTTAACATATGGTGTCTATTAGTATACTTATCATTCTGGCATCTGTTACAAATCACCAACACATGCGCACCAGGGCATGCACATTTTCTTTTTTGATGTTGTTACAAAATATCTCAACCAAAACTCCCTCATTCCATCCATACTATTATATTCCCCCCCCACCCAAACATCAATCATTAATTTCCAAAATTCAAGTATTCCATTTTTATAATTGTGGTTGTTATGGTACCAGATGTATTAACAATTTTCAAAGATTAAATTGCAACAAATATTTGTTACGTTACACCATTAATGACAAAATATACACCTTTGTGTCATTGAATGGAACATTTTTTCCAACTAAACATTCTATGCTTCGATATACAATCCCAGCTCCCGCATTGTTTGCCTCGTTCTCGATTTGTTTCGTCAATGGAGGCAATTTCTCCAAACCTCGATAACGGGAATGTGCAAAGGATCTATTGGGCATCGTGCATTCTATAAATTCAAAAATGATTTCAGCATTTATCTTTTGTATCCGTTAATTAGCCTATCAATCCGTACATCAATCGGTATGACTGAAAAATTGAACCTTCAATATTTTAACGCTTGTCTAATATTATAATAAACTCACTAGTAAACATGTACATCACTCAGATTATCCAACATCGGAAGCAACCAGTCCGTGCCTATATCCAGGAACCACTCAATATCAGGGCGATCCATAACCGGGCGATTAATACAAAATTCCGTTTCGTTATAGGACTCCCTCCGTTAACCCCGCAATCTCAACCTTGCGGATAAAGCGATTTTCTGCAAAACAAGTAATTATATGTCATAATAATTTCACTTCCTCATACTTTCAGCAAAGCTGCAATGTTATCCATCAAAATACGCAGCAAAAAAAAAAAGAAATAGGATTTTCGATCGCAGATATTTTAAGCAAATCTGCACTGCACGTATTCACCACCAACGGTACATAGGATGGCAGCTGTTATGCATTGCTATTAACCATGTTTTCTTACGCTATAGTGCATCGTTACCTTAATTCGTCGGGCTGTTTCTCGGGAATTTTCCGAAAAAAAAGACATAGCTCGTATTATTTGGTCATTATCGGCATGCATATGGTCCAATGTCGTAACACATGCCGTTTGTAAACAGTCTAAGCTCATCACGGCGGATTACAAATGGTCGTAAGAAGATTAATTTATATATCTCCAAACAAACACCTTAATTCGCCCCATTGGTGCAAAAAGGTACCATGTGCCTTCTTATTTCAATGTCACATGGAACCTTTTTTAACCAAGGGGGGCTCTAGTGCATCCCTCATCTATATAAACCATTGCATACCCGGAGTAGATGTGTACTCTTAATTGGTGGACAGCGTGCACGGTAAGTTGTTTTTAATTTAACTACTGTTCAATTGTTAAGATTAAGATTTAGAATGCAATTTAATCGAAATTCCATTGAACGAAGTTTTTGGATATACATATATCTTAATGTCTTCTATTTAAATAGTATAGACCGTTTCAAAGTGTTTCTATGTTTTAATGTTTTAAACTGTGCACACTCGTATTTTTCAAATTGCAGAAAATACAATGTTACGAAGCGTTACGACACTGCTATTCGTAGCGTTCTTTGGATCAGTGTTCTGCGGTGGATATGGTACGTAATAGCTATATAATAGAACAGTCGACTGATGTGAACTTTATTGTTGTAAAATAGCTTAAAAAGCATCAATATGAAGAATACCATTTACATATTTGTTAAAATTATATTTGTTGAATAACTCGTGTCCCATCAAAACAAAAGAAATAATGTTCTCTCATTGGCATACATGCATATATCTGAAACTGCACTTATACAGATTTACTGTATTTAAATAAATAGTGATTTGGAAATTCCTAAATGGTGTACGTGTATCATATAAACTATTTTGTTTTTCTCCTCTGACACAACTAGGTCATCTCTCAATCTTTTCTTGTTTTATATACAGTCAAAACTGACCTAACGGTCGCTTGAAAATAACAATCAATTGCAGACAATGGTCAGTCTGGATTTCTACCCAACCCCCCCCCNCCATAACGGCCAACGGCCAGTATATTTCACCCCGAAAGTCATGTTTGAACTGAAAACAACGGTATATATATAGCAACAATGTTTTTTTCTTGTCTTTTGTGATGCAATTTATGTATCAATTGTATATTTACAGTCCCTTATAGATGTGCCTTGTTTGCTTATATTTCAATATATATTGTCATGGTCAATAATACATCCCACCAAGGCAATTCTGCCATGAGTTTATTTCGGTGAATCTAGTGAAAGTATGTATATACGATCGTTCCAAAAGTGTGTCGTTAACCTTACGTTTAGAATACATGTATAACCATTGTATTTGCTTTTTAGACTCGAAAGGCCAATTTTAAATATTCTCTTTTTTTTGTAATAATAACTATACTATGGTTTATATGGATTTAATTTTAATCTTTTACAAGTACAAGACACATAAATAGTGTTGGTTGCGATGCGATATTTCATCAAATTTGTTTTTGCAGTTCCTGATCCATGAACCATTATAGGAGGTTGTATTACAATCTGGTGCGAGGGTCAGTATACCCCTCCAGGGGAATGCTGCCCCGTATGTCCTTGCTATTATAAGGGGAGAGTGTACAAAAGTGGAGAGCGCTTTATGGACGATTGCAACAACTGTACATGCGGTTTTGGCGGAGACGTTGTCTGTACCGAGAGAGACTGTGGTGGCTCTGGTAGGTTACATTATACTTATTCAGTTTGTATCCCTTTGTGATCCCTATTTCTTAAGAGTTCATTTCCTCTTCTGGTTTAAAAGCAATTAAACGATCGAACCCATGCTTTTTGTGATTATTTCATGAATGTGTTGTGTGTCTGCACCATTTGGGTGTATTTTATTTGGGACTATGTTGAAAGAGGATTGTTTGGTATGCGTTTATTGAAAAACGGGGCTTTTGTCGAAATCTCACTTCCAAACGTCTGTTTTCCGAGGATGCTTGCCTTTTGTACATTTTTCATGCAATTATTAGAGCGAACAGATTTATCATTACAATGATACCATACTTGCAACATTTGAGATATAAAAAGGCATAACAAATGCTTTGAAAGAAGGAAATTTAATAATGGAACCCTTTGGGAATTAATATTAGTGTAATCCAACCTGGTACGTTAGAGCTATATAATATAAGAGTCGACTGTTATGCAGCTTATTGCGGTATAATAGTTAAAAAAAAGCATCATAACGAAGAATAGCATCTGCATATTTGGTTATAGCATATTTCTTATGTAACTCGTGTCCAATCAACTAAAAAGTCATAATGTTATGCTATGTTCATATATTCACATATTTGTTAATAGTATATGTGTTAAATACCTCGTGTCCCATCAAATCAAAAGTCATAATGGTGTGCTATTTCATTCATTCATATACATGTATCTGAAACTGCACTTTTAAAGATTTACTGTCTTTATATAGCGATTTGGAAATTTAATAGAAGGCTCCACAACACATTCACTAATTGCATGAAACATTTGGTGCTACATACATTGTACCTTATGGAAATTATGGAAACTCGGGTTTCCACTTGACTGTTTCAGTACATTTGAACGTTTCATAGCAAGCTATGACACATGTAACGAACCTCGCACCCATTAAATCCAACTTCAAGTTAATTGGCTTATCATATATGTATAATACTCAACCATGTTTTTTTAAGCCGTTTGGAAGGGGGACTTTATTAAAATTGACTTTTACTGGTACCTCAAATAAATAAAGTAAACTATATTAATTGCCTTGTTTTTTTTGACAGATAAAATTATAATTTAGGATTTATTTTGTTTAAATACATGCATCAAACTTGATCTATGCTTGCTCCTAAAGTAAATATTGGCCAATTGTAATTATAGGTAGGACATACGTGGATGGAAAACTATATCCTGATAGAGAACGCTTTATGGACGATTGTAACACGTGCGTGTGCTGCAATTGGCAATTCGATCTCATAAGATTAATATTATATGTGATAAATACTACTTTTTGTAATAACCCATTTATGCCTAGGGAATAGAAAAAAGGCCTTGGCAAACAGCGTAGACCTAGATGAGACGCCGCATGATGCGGCGTCTCATCAGGGTCTGCGCTGTTTGCTTAAAGGAATTTCTGTAATAAATATTCTCAATATAGAAATAAATATACTTGACATCCCTAATTTTGGAAAAACATTGATCCAATTTAGAAGGATGCGAGAGTCCACTAGGCATAAATGGATTAAAAAATCATCTTGATGACTCATCAATCGAATTCGCGTGTAATATGTTGCATCTGTTTGTAATATAAATATACAATTTGCTGGCTCCAAAATCAGCTGCAACAGACGCGAAAAAAAACTATAAAGGTTAAATTGAAAACTGGAAAACTTCTTTTATGCATACATCGCGAGGAAAATTGTAGGAAATTCAATTTTAAATAATAACTAGAAATGGCGCGGCAGAGGCCGACGCGTATCCCCACACGGAATGTTTGACCTAGGTGTGCCCCAGGGTTTGTAATGGGGCCATGCATAGTCGAGATTGACCGTATTGTCATAAGAGAAGTTCAGTATCAATTAGAAGTGAATTGGTGTAGAAATAAAGAAGTTATAGTAAAGGCAATTTTGGGTGGGTGTGACCTATGTGGGCAGGGCGCCCCAGGGTTGGTAATGGGGCCATGCATAGTTGAGATTGACCGTATTGTCATAAGAGAAGTTCAGTATCAATTTGAAGTGAATCGTTGTAGAAATGAAGAAATTATAGTAAAAGGCAATTTTGGGTGGGTGTGGTCTATGTGGGCGGGGCGCCCCAGGGTTGGTAATGGGGCCATGCATAGTTGAGATTGACCGTATTGTCATAAGAGAAGTTCAG
>VMBQ01009223.1:9593-23358 GCA_007657795.1 Dreissena rostriformis
TTTCCACACTGATTTTAGACCTTGTGGAGACCGCAAATTCCCTATGTTTTCTTAATTGCACTTCAGTTTCCATGAAAGGACTCAGGTGACCTTGACCTTGTTTACTGGGATCTGGTGAACTAACACGATTGATTTGTGATTGTACTGAGACTGCATCAGATCTTGACAATGAACTACTGGATCCTGAACTCGGGGCTCGACTGAGAGGTCTCTGTATCGGAGATGTTGATTTCCTCTGTTCCTTGAACTCTTCTAATGAAATTCTTCCTTCCTCCAGCCATTTGAATTCTTCTTTATTTTTCGGTGACCTGTTACCTTTTTCTGAATCGCTACTGAATGAACCTGATGAATTTACTCTTCCTACGCTTTTATGTTTATGTTCAGGAGTAGATGTCTTTATCTCCCTTGACAGACCATCAGTATCAGAAATATCTAATTTCTTACCATGTCCTGGAATCTCCTCATAAATCAGATCTGCATCACTGCTGATGTCCCCTTCATTCGACACGTCGTCCACAATATCCACTTCCTGGACGACCTGGTATAGCGGCTCATTTGCTACGTCATCATAATCCACTGATGACGAATTGTCATCTTCCAGACTATCAGAGGGCAAAGATTTTGTTCGCCTCATGATCTCGGGTTGAGCTTTTGCCTTTGCATCAAGCTCAGCAAGTGCTTTCACGGTTCCCAGGACGATACCACGGTCTCGAGGGGAGACCACTTCCTGTCTCTCGATGGACCTGCTTCGAAAGATCTCGCCACCTTCAAAGGATTGCTTCCTCTCCAACAATTTTCCCTTCCCCATTTTGACCTCAAGCTTTGGCTTGGTGACCTCTTTCAAAACAGTTTGGGATTCAACTTTTTTGCCTTCAAATCCTTTCTTAATTTCAGTGAACTTTTCCACACTGATTTTAGACCTTGTGGAGACCGCAAATTCCCTATGTTTTTTTAATTGCACATTAGTTTCCATGAAAGGACTCAGTTGACCTTGACCTTGTTTACTGGGATCTGGTGAACTAACACGATTGATTTGTGATTGTACTGAGACTGCATCAGATCTTGACAATGAACTACTGGATCCTGAACTCGGGGCTCGACTGAGAGGTCTCTGTATCGGAGATGTTGATTTCCTCTGTTCCTTGAACTCTTCTAATGAAATTCTTCCTTCCTCCAGCCATTTGAATTCTTCTTTATTTTTCGGTGACCTGTTACCTTTTTCTGAATCGCTACTGAATGAACCTGATGAATTTACTCTTCCTACGCTTTTATGTTTATGTTCAGGAGTAGATGTCTTTATCTCCCTTGACAGACCATCAGTATCAGAAATATCTAATTTCTTACCATGTCCTGGAATCTCCTCATAAATCAGATCTGCATCACTGCTGATGTCCCCTTCATTCGACACGTCGTCCACAATATCCACTTCCTGGACGACCTGGTATAGCGGCTCATTTGCTACGTCATCATAATCCACTGATGACGAATTGTCATCTTCCAGACTATCAGAGGGCAAAGATTTTGTTCGCCTCATGATCTCGGGTTGAGCTTTTGCCTTTGCATCAAGCTCAGCAAGTGCTTTCACGGTTCCCAGGACGATACCACGGTCTCGAGGGGAGACCACTTCCTGTCTCTCGATGGACCTGCTTCGAAAGATCTCGCCACCTTCAAAGGATTGCTTCCTCTCCAACAATTTTCCCTTCCCCATTTTGACCTCAAGCTTTGGCTTGGTGACCTCTTTCAAAACAGTTTGGGATTCAACTTTTTTGCCTTCAAATCCTTTCTTAATTTCAGTGAACTTTTCCACACTGATTTTAGACCTTGTGGAGACCGCAAATTCCCTATGTTTTTTTAATTGCACATTAGTTTCCATGAAAGGACTCAGTTGACCTTGACCTTGTTTACTGGGATCTGGTGAACTAACACGATTGATTTGTGATTGTACTGAGACTGCATCAGATCTTGACAATGAACTACTGGATCCTGAACTCGGGGCTCGACTGAGAGGTCTCTGTATCGGAGATGTTGATTTCCTCTGTTCCTTGAACTCTTCTAATGAAATTCTTCCTTCCTCCAGCCATTTGAATTCTTCTTTATTTTTCGGTGACCTGTTACCTTTTTCTGAATCGCTACTGAATGAACCTGATGAATTTACTCTTCCTACGCTTTTATGTTTATGTTCAGGAGTAGATGTCTTTATCTCCCTTGACAGACCATCAGTATCAGAAATATCTAATTTCTTACCATGTCCTGGAATCTCCTCATAAATCAGATCTGCATCACTGCTGATGTCCCCTTCATTCGACACGTCGTCCACAATATCCACTTCCTGGACGACCTGGTATAGCGGCTCATTTGCTACGTCATCATAATCCACTGATGACGAATTGTCATCTTCCAGACTATCAGAGGGCAAAGATTTTGTTCGCCTCATGATCTCGGGTTGAGCTTTTGCCTTTGCATCAAGCTCAGCAAGTGCTTTCACGGTTCCCAGGACGATACCACGGTCTCGAGGGGAGACCACTTCCTGTCTCTCGATGGACCTGCTTCGAAAGATCTCGCCACCTTCAAAGGATTGCTTCCTCTCCAACAATTTTCCCTTCCCCATTTTGACCTCAAGCTTTGGCTTGGTGACCTCTTTCAAAACAGTTTGGGATTCAACTTTTTTGCCTTCAAATCCTTTCTTAATTTCAGTGAACTTTTCCACACTGATTTTAGACCTTGTGGAGACCGCAAATTCCCTATGTTTTTTTAATTGCACATTAGTTTCCATGAAAGGACTCAGTTGACCTTGACCTTGTTTACTGGGATCTGGTGAACTAACACGATTGATTTGTGATTGTACTGAGACTGCATCAGATCTTGACAATGAACTACTGGATCCTGAACTCGGGGCTCGACTGAGAGGTCTCTGTATCGGAGATGTTGATTTCCTCTGTTCCTTGAACTCTTCTAATGAAATTCTTCCTTCCTCCAGCCATTTGAATTCTTCTTTATTTTTCGGTGACCTTTTACCTTTTTCTGAATCGCTACTGAATGAACCTGATGAATTTACTCTTCCTACGCTTTTATGTTTATGTTCAGGAGTAGATGTCTTTATCTCCCTTGACAGACCATCAGTATCAGAAATATCTAATTTCTTACCATGTCCTGGAATCTCCTCATAAATCAGATCTGCATCACTGCTGATGTCCCCTTCATTCGACACGTCGTCCACAATATCCACTTCCTGGACGACCTGGTATAGCGGCTCATTTGCTACGTCATCATAATCCACTGATGACGAATTGTCATCTTCCAGACTATCAGAGGGCAAAGATTTTGTTCGCCTCATGATCTCGGGTTGAGCTTTTGCCTTTGCATCAAGCTCAGCAAGTGCTTTCACGGTTCCCAGGACGTTACCACGGTCGCGAGGGGAGACCACTTCCTGNTTGTGATAGAAAACTCTTAATCTAGTATAAATGGACTTAACTTGACAATAGGAATAACCTATCAATGTCTCTTAGCAAAATAGAACCAATGCAATAACTGAAAACTATTAGGGACGTTACTATAGCCTCAGGCTATACTATAGGTAGGTTTCTTACTTTGTACACACACACACACACACACATTTCAGCACAATACCTTCATCCTAATTAAAGTTTTGAGTTTTCTTATAAGTATTTCTTTTTTTAGTAACAGTGACCTTGACCCGAGTGGCTCCAAATGCACTCCCATGTAAGTGCACATTAAAGCATGTTATATGCGCACAATTTCATGCTTCCATCAAAATTGCAGGAGAAGAAACCATTTTCCCATTTTTCTGCTGCTTGAAATGAAAGCCATGTAGCAGCTTGCTATATGTCCGAAGTTTCATTAAGAGTGGTCAATGCAATTAATGTTATTGATCAGAAACACCAGACAAACCCACAAGCATGCCCACTCCAATTCCCGCCTCACCCCAGCCTTACAGCAAGAATGCTTAACTTCCTAACAAACCTGGTATAATAAAAACACCTGAAAACATACATGGGCAACTTTATACTTTTCCTAGCAACTTTATAATTTACATAGCAACCAGGTCACGGGTACGATCCCCACTGTGGGAGCGTTCTTTAGATCTCCCCCAAAGACACCAAGTACAAAGGAAACCTGGTATAAACAAACACCTGGAAACAAACACTGACAACTTTATACTTGTTTTTCCACTTACCATGTGCTGGAATCTCCTCATAAATCAGATCTGCATCACTGCTGATGTCCCCTTCATTCGACACGTCATCCACAATATCCACTTCCTGGACGACCTGGTATAGCGGCCCATTTGCTACGTCATCATAATCCACTGATGACGAATTGTCATCTTCCAGACTATCAGAGGGCAAAGATTTTGTTCGCCTCATGATCTCGGGTTGAGCTTTTGCCTTTGCATCAAGCTCAGCAAGTGCTTTCACGGTTCCCAGGACGTTACCACGGTCGCGAGGGGAGACCACTTCCTGTCTCTCGATGGACCTGCTTCGAAAAATCTCGCAACCTTCAAAGGATTGCTTCCTCTCCAACAATTTCCCCTTCCCCAGTTTGACCTCAAGCTTTGGCTTGGTGACCTCTTATAAAACAGTTTGAGATTCAACTTGTTTGCCTTCAAATCCTTTCTTAATTTCAGTGAACTTTTCCACACTGATTTTAGACCTTGTGGAGACCGCAAATTCCCTATGTTGTTTTAATTGCACTTCAGTTTCCATGAAAGGACTCAGGTGACCTTGACCTTGTTTACTGGGATCTGGTGAACTAACATGATTGATTTGTGATTGTACTGAGACTGCATCCGATCTTGACGATGAACTACTGGATCCTGAACTCGAGGCTCGACTGAGAGGTCTCTGTATCGGAGATGTTGATTTCCTCTGTTCCTTGAACTCTTCTAATGAAATTCTTCCTTCCTCCAGCCATTTGAATTCTTCTTTATTTTTCGGTGACCTTTTACCTTTTTCTGAATCGCTACTGAATGAACCTGATGAATTTACTCTTCCTACGCTTTTATGTTTATGTTCAGGAGTAGATGTCTTTATCTCCCTTGACAGACCATCAGTATCAGAAATATCTAATTTCTTACCATGTCCTGGAATCTCCTCATAAATCAGATCTGCATCACTGCTGATGTCCCCTTCATTCGACACGTCGTCCACAATATCCACTTCCTGGACGACCTGGTATAGCGGCTCATTTGCTACGTCATCATAATCCACTGATGACGAATTTTCATCTTCCAGACTATCAGAGGGCAAAGATTTTGTTCGCCTCATGATCTCGGGTTGAGCTTTTGCCTTTGCATCAAGCTCAGCAAGTGCTTTCACGGTTCCCAGGACGATACCACGGTCTCGAGGGGAGACCACTTCCTGTCTCTCGATGGACCTGCTTCGAAAGATCTCGCCACCTTCAAAGGATTGCTTCCTCTCCAACAATTTTCCCTTCCCCATTTTGACCTCAAGCTTTGGCTTGGTGACCTCTTTCAAAACAGTTTGGGATTCAACTTTTTTGCCTTCAAATCCTTTCTTAATTTCAGTGAACTTTTCCACACTGATTTTAGACCTTGTGGAGACCGCAAATTCCCTATGTTTTTTTAATTGCACATTAGTTTCCATGAAAGGACTCAGTTGACCTTGACCTTGTTTACTGGGATCTGGTGAACTAACACGATTGATTTGTGATTGTACTGAGACTGCATCAGATCTTGACAATGAACTACTGGATCCTGAACTCGGGGCTCGACTGAGAGGTCTCTGTATCGGAGATGTTGATTTCCTCTGTTCCTTGAACTCTTCTAATGAAATTCTTCCTTTCTCCAGCCATTTGAATTCTTCTTTATTTTTCGGTGACCTTTTACCTTTTTCTGAATCGCTACTGAAGGAACCAGAGTTTTTATTATTTTTAAGCCTTTCCTTATCAATCGCTAACTGTTCGACTGCGGATAGTTTTGGTTTAGAATCTGTTCTTATAAGTTTGGAAGCCAATGAACCTGACGAATTTACTCTTCCTACGCTTTTATGGTCATGTTCAGGAGTAGATGTCTTTATCTCCCTTGACAGACCATCAGTATCAGAAATATCTAATTTCTTAAAGTTCTTGTTTATATCCGTTTTAGCGTCAGCAGTCTCATCAGGTTTTTGAGTATTAAAATCAAATTTTGGTGGTTTGTAGCCTCTTGGACTTAAATTGGAAGACACTACAGATTCATCATTTGAGCCACTTTTAAAATTTACGGGGCTTACGGACCTAAATCCCTTTACTTTCGGCTCCTTTTCTTCTTTAACCTCAGTTCGGACCTTACCAACGGCACTTGCACTGAACACACCACTTTTCCCTCCATTTTTACTAAGATCCTTACTGACAGAATCATCATTTCCTTTCCAGCCCTTGGCCACACCCAGAATAATCTTTTCTTTTCCCGCTTCTTTTACTGCATGAGTACTTTGCTTCGATAACTCTGTTTTTGTTGGTAACTTCTCAGACAATGGTTCTTGTACAGGTCGGGTCAGTAATTTTGTTAGTCCGAATGATAACACTGAGGCAGCGTTTGCCTTAGTAACAGGCACTTTAGAATTGTCATCTTGGGCAGTCTGAACTTTGTTCTTTTCTATCGTGGCCTGATATGTTCCACCTGATGCCCCAAAAGTTTTACTTTTCGCTACAGCCGCCACTGGCTCCTTGCTATCGAGCAACGAATTTATGTCTGACTTGTTCAGATAACCTCTCAAGGCTTCGAAGGCACTTTTATCCTCAGTTGTCAACTTATTCCCTGACACAGAACTAGATTTTGATGTTAAAGACGCTTGAATTTTAGAATTTCCTGACGAACCAACAAAATCGGTTTTTACTGTTTTCGATTCCTGATTCTCGCTGCTAATGCTACTTTTTCGCGTCAAAACTGCTGAACTTTCCTTTGCTTCCTGATCCTTCTTGTTAAACATGGATTTCAGGTCAGAGACTGGTTTGGTTTTGAAATCTGACCGACCAGCCCCACTAGCAGTTAACATCCCCTGGGGCTCGTCCCCATCCCCCGGGGCATCACCGCCACCACCCTTCGACTTCAGCTGAACACCAAATTTTGTTGCCATGGTATTAAGGTCTCAACTTTCAAAGGAACCAGCTCTCTGGACTTTTTCCATTATTGGGGTTGATTTCACTTTGTATTGATCTGAAAAAAGAATGGGTTTTATAATTATAAATTATGCAATACGGATTTGAGAATATCTGAAGAAGTTACAGAGATATGTACTAATGTTGCATGCAAACCTTAACCTAAATTTCATTTTCCACACAAACCTTAACCAGACTTTTATGAGTACCAGAGGGGGCATAATCATGCAAAAAAGATTGTCGCAGATATAGGTGTTGGTCAGTGAATGTTCATAACCCTTTGCATGATGGGAAATTTGTCGTCTGCTAAAAATGTTGTCTGCTGAATTTCTAAAATTAGCATTTTCTTCAAGTTTTCNGCTGCTTGAAATGAAAGCCATGTAGCAGCTTGTTATATGTCCGAAGTTTCATTAAGAGTGGTCAATGCAATTAATGTTATTGATCAGAAACACAAGACAAACCCACACGCATGCCCACTCCAATTCCCGCCTCACCCGAGCCTTACAGCAAGAATGCTTAACTTCCTTAACAAACCTGGTATAATAAAAACACCTGAAAACATACATGGGCAACTTAATACTTTTCCTAGCAACTTTATAATTTACATAGCAACCAGGAGGTCACGGGTACGATTCCCACTGTGGGAGCGTTCTTTAGATCTCCCCCAAAGACACCAAGTACACCAGAAACCTGGTATAAACAAACACCTGGAAACAAACATGGACAACTTTATACTTGTTTTTCCACTTACCATGTGCTGGAATCTCCTCATAAATCAGATCTGCATCACTGCTGATGTCCCCTTCATTCGACACGTCGTCCACAATATCCACTTCCTGGACGACCTGGTATAGCGGCCCATTTGCTACGTCATCATAATCCACTGATGACGAATTGTCATCTTCCAGACTATCAGAGGGCAAAGATTTTGTTCGCCTCATGATCTCGGGTTGAGCTTTTGCCTTTGCATCAAGCTCAGCAAGTGCTTTCACGGTTCCAAGGACGTTACCACGGTCGCGAGGGGAGACCACTTCCTGTCTCTCGATGGACCTGCTTCGAAAGATCTCGCCACCTTCAAAGGATTGCTTCCTCTCCAACAATTTCCCCTTCCCCAGTTTGACGTCAAGCTTTGGCTTGGTGACCTCTTTCAAAACAGTTTGAGATTCAACTTTTTTGCCTTCAAATCCTTTCTTAATTTCAGTGAACTTTTCCACACTGATTTTAGACCTTGTGGAGACCGCAAATTCCCTATGTTTTCTTAATTGCACTTTAGTTTCCATGAAAGGACTCAGGTGACCTTGACCTTGTTTACTGGGATCTGGTGAACTAACACGATTGATTTGTGATTGTACTGAGACTGCATCAGATCTTGACAATGAACTACTGGATCCTGAACTGGAGGCTCGACTGAGAGGTCTCTGTATCGGAGATGTTGATTTCCTCTGTTCCTTGAACTCTTCTAATGAAATTCTTCCTTTCTCCAGCCATTTGAATTCTTCTTTATTTTTCGGTGACCTTTTACCTTTTTCTGAATCGCTACTGAAGGAACCAGAGTTTTTATTATTTTTAAGCCTTTCCTTATCAATCGCTAACTGTTCGACTGCGGATAGTTTTGGTTTAGAATCTGTTCTTATAAGTTTGGAAGCCAATGAACCTGACGAATTTACTCTTCCTACGCTTTTATGGTCATGTTCAGGAGTAGATGTCTTTATCTCCCTTGACAGACCATCAGTATCAGAAATATCTAATTTCTTAAAGTTCTTGTTTATATCCGTTTTAGCGTCAGCAGTCTCATCAGGTTTTTGAGTATTAAAATCAAATTTTGGTGGTTTGTAGCCTCTTGGACTTAAATTGGAAGACACTACAGATTCATCATTTGAGCCACTTTTAAAATTTACGGGGCTTACGGACCTAAATCCCTTTACTTTCGGCTCCTTTTCTTCTTTAACCTCAGTTCGGACCTTACCAACGGCACTTGCACTGAACACACCACTTTTCCCTCCATTTTTACTAAGATCCTTACTGACAGAATCATCATTTCCTTTCCAGCCCTTGGCCACACCCAGAATAATCTTTTCTTTTCCCGCTTCCTTTACTGCAGGAGTACTTTGCTTCGATAACTCTGTTTTTGTTAGTAATTTCTCAGACAATGGTTTTTGTACAGGTCGGGTGTGCAATTTTGTTAGTCTGAATGATAACACCGAGGCAGTGTTTGCCTTAGTAACAGGCACTTTAGAATTGTCATCTTGGGCAGTCTGAACTTTGTTCTTTTCTATCGTGGCCTGATATGTTCCACCTGATGCCCCAAAAGTTTTACTTTTCGCTACAGCCGCCACTGGCTCCTTGCTATCGAGCAACGAATTTATGTCTGACTTGTTCAGATAACCTCTCAAGGCTTCGAAGGCACTTTTATCCTCAGTTGTCAACTTATTCCCTGACACAGAACTAGATTTTGATGTTAAAGACACTTGAATTTTAGAATTTCCTGACGAACCAACAAAATCGGTTTTTACTGTTTTCGATTCCTGATTCTCGCTGCTAATGCTACTTTTTCGCGTCAAAACTGCTGAACTTTCTTTTGCTTCCTGATCCTTCTTGTTAAACATGGATTTCAGGTCAGAGACTGGTTTGGTTTTGAAATCTGACCGACGAGCCCCACTAGCAGTTAACATCCCCTGGGGCTCGTCCCCATCCCCCGGGGCATCACCGCCACCACCCTTCGACTTCAGCTGAACACCAAATTTTGTTGCCATGGTATTAAGGTCTCAACTTTCAAAGGAACCAGCTCTCTGGACTTTTTCCATTATTGGGGTTGATTTCACTTTGTATTGATCTGAAAAAAGAATGGGTTTTATAATTATAAATTATGCAATACAGATTTGAGAATATCTGAAGAAGTTACAGAGATATGTACTAATGTTGCATGCAAACCTTAACCTAAATTTAATTTTCCACCCAAACCTTAACCAGACTTTTATGAGTACCAGAGGGGGCATATTCCTGCAAAAAAGCTTGTCGCAGATATAGGTGTTGGTCAGTGAATGTTCATAACCCTTTGCATGATGGGAAATTTGTCGTCTGCTAAAAATGTTGTCTGCTGAATTTCTAAAATTAGCATTTTCTTCAATTTTTTTTCAGAGAATACTATCAGAATAGCAAACAGTTTGGATCCTGATGAGACAGGTTCTGTTGCGTCTCATCTGGATCCAAACTATTTGCAAAGGCCTTTAAAATTCGGTTCCAATGCTAAAAGGGTCAAAGACCTTGAATACATATATAAAGTTTTATTTCAATATATGTACTAGATTTTTGATATGGGAGTAGTTGCACACAAATGTTATGCTGTGGCGTAGTGGATATGGTGTCTTCACAGTAACAGAAAGGTCGCGAGTTCGATCCCCACTGTGGGAGCAATCTATAGGTCTCCCCCACAGACACCATGTACTGCAGATTCCACCCAGGAAACGGACTCAAGAGCGTTTCAATAAGCCTTAGGCTTTAGATGCAATCAAGTTAAATAAAACGGTTTAAACTAAATGTAAACCTCAATTTGTTAAGTACTAAAATGGGCATAACTCTAGATTGCTACATACTAGTATCTGGATTTAACCCATTCATTTGAGTTGCTACATACTTGTTTTTTTGGCTTTAACCCATTCATTTGAAAATATAAATGTTTGTAGACTGTACAAAACCAGTTATTTAAATCTGGCATTACGTATTAAGCTTAAACCTCATTTCAAAAGTTCATGTAAACACATAGACAAGTGAACATGTTACATGAAAACGTAACCATAAAAAAATTATAATGTAAGCTTTAAGGATTTCTAGGTCAATATGACCTAGGTCAATATGTATAAATACAATTAATTTGGACAGTATTTGAGTTTAAAATATGTTACATTGAAAAATATTACAGCAATTATGAACAATTAAACCATGAAAAATTATTTTACCTTTAATAGTTAATAAATCTCAAAGACTTTTTTCTCAAAATGGCTGACAATATCACACCTTAAGTACTCAAAAGCTTATAAATATTCATGTGAAGTATAACAACTGAGTTAATGTACCAACATTTTCAATAGATAGATCATTATANCCGAATTTCAAAAGTTCATGTAAACACATAGACAAATGAACATGCTACGAAAAAAAGTAACCATAATAAAATTATAATGTAAGCTAAGGATTGCTAGGTCAATATGACCTAGGTCAATATGTATAAATACAATTAATTTAGACAGTATTTAAGTTTAAAATATGTAACATTGAAAAATATTATAGCAATTAGGATCAAACCATGGAAAATTATTTTTGCTTTAATAGATATAGTATAAAATTTATCTCAAAGACTTATTCCTCAAAATGGCTGACAATATCACACCTTAAGTACTCCAAAATTTACAAATGTTCATGTGAAGTATAACAACTGAGTTAATGTACCAATATTTTCAATAGATAGATCATTATAAACCTATTATAATTATATAAATTATTTCAAGCATTTTCAATAGAATAAATTGTACGTAAGTGATTAAAACTTAAACTACCCGTAAATAATTCATTTCAAACAATTAATTATGCGCACTTTAGGACTACTGCCAAATATCCAATATTCAAACAAACAGAAAGACTGATAAGAAGGCAATTTCAGAGCTAAATGGATAAGAAAAACTCTTTGCACAAACATATAAATCTATGCAACACTGAGCCAATTTGACAGCAACAGACCATGACCAGAATTTGCACAAATACACTTAAAATTGTAAAAAAAAAACAACAACCTTTATAACTTCCTCCTACACAAGAATTTAAATAACTTTAATATCCCAACACTCAGGAATTTTATTATACAATCCACTGAACATTTCCAATATTTTTAAGCCAACTGTTTGATTTTTGTAAAGTTAACATCATGCAATGACCTCAATATACTATGTAAATACAGGCAATCACACTTCAGTACTTTAAAGGAATGGTTTCAAATACCTCCTCATATTTTGGTGACCACACACTACTTTGTACTCACACTACTTTGTACTCACACTGCTTTGTACTCACACTACTTTGTACTCCGCTTTATACATTTCAAACCAGACTTAACTTCACGGGCTACAGGATGATTTATAGAAATATTAAGTTTCTCTTTTAAAGGGACTTGTTCACAGATTTTCGTATTTTTGGAAAATGTCATTAAATATCTTCACTAAAATCTACAATGTTGTGAATAGTCTTAACTTATTATAAGCAATGCAAACTGTTGAATAAAAATATTGGCTTCCCCAGGATTTAACCCTAGACCTCTGGAAGCAAAAGCCAAAGCTCTACCACTGTGCCATGCAGGCATAAGTATTTATGTGAGAAGGGGGAGGGTGTCTTGGTTCAAGGTGTCTTCATATAAGTTTGATGAAAATATGTCTGATGAGATGTAACTTGTCTACATGTATATAGCTTACATGTAAATGTCAAATTTTGGGATTTAACATTTTTCATGCAAAAAGTCCACTGATTTTGGAAAAACTAATTTAATACAACTCTTTATAGTAATCCAAATTATAAAGACGAAATAATATAAATTATAGTTATATACTTTGTTTGATTTAATTGAAATAAAATTGAGGTATAATAATCATTAGACGCTTTTTATATAATTAAAAAAAATCCAATATGTGTTTTTTTCCCCAATTAGGATTATTTTTTTACTATTTCAATTTGGGAATGGGTCCGCTTAACTGACCCTTAGATATGGCTAAAATAGGCCTGTTTTATATAGAGAATAATTTTTATCAGTTTGAATGATATCCATCAAGCCAATCCTGAAAATCTAGCGTATACCTAACGCAGGGCGAGTAGAAGCACTCATCTTTTGTGGAAAAGTTTAGCTTACAAGAGGGTCATGATTGCCTTAAAGTGCTAACTTTCATTCAAAGTTCACCGATTGTCAACAACTTGCCCAGTTGTCCTAGTTAACATGGATTTCTAAGATTTTACATGGTGACTTAGTTTTTGGACACACTCAACAAAGACTTTAAGTAAGGTTAGATGTTGTCAAGATAAAAATGAAAAGGTTTCAACAACAATGAGTCACAAATGATGTTTCTATATTGATTACACTGTGTTTTTTTAAGACTTGACCTAGTGACCTAGTTTTTGGACATGTGTGGCCCAGATTAAAATTGGGTCTAGATATTGTTAAAATAAATATTCTGACAAAGTTACATTAAGATTTTTTTTTTTTAATGTGGCCTCCAAAACTATGTGGAAGGGATGGGGATCGAACCCGTGATCCTTGGGTTTGTAGCCCAGCGCTCTACCAACTGAGCTAGCCGGCCCGTAACAAGAAATGACAAGATGTGTTTGTGAAACACAATGTCCCCCTATATGACGTTTGACTTTGAAGAATGAACTTGACCTTGACCCTTCACCACTCAAAATGTGCAGCTCCATGAGATACACATGCATGTCAAATATAAAATTGCTAGCTTCAATATTGCAGAAGTTACATTACATGAGCAATTTTGACCCATATATTTGACCTAGAAGGATGACCTTGACCTTTCACCACTCAAAATGTGCAGCTCCATGAGATACACATGCATGCCAAATATCAAGTTGCTATCTTCAATATTGCAAAAGTATTGGC
>VMBQ01009224.1:0-32986 GCA_007657795.1 Dreissena rostriformis
AATATTCGGTCTTTTCGTAATGATGGGCGAACAAGAGTTGTCGTTTGTGCGGGACGGTATCGGTTAAAAAGGTAAACACACCAAACGAGAACACGTTCTGCATCTCAGATCAATAAAATCGTAATATTTACTGTTTATTTCAATTAAAATTTACATATACAATTATACCTTCATTGACTGATATACTTATAGGTCTAGTTTGTTTACATTTGAATTTTAATTCTGCATTGCAATATAATTTCGCGACCCAGAACTTTTCATCAGTAAAAGTTTAGAAACGCTGATAATATTCTTTCTGCTTTTAAAACTGTGCCCGTTGCATTATTCAATTGATATCCAACATTTATTCCGTTGCTGTAAGGAATTTCTTTTCTTCATAACCAGTGTTAATGTGTGTTTAGTTTAAATATGGATTGATATTCTTCTGTCACTGTCACACTTCAGTTAACTATACATTTTTGGAATCAGCAATTTTCATTCAAGTTTAGTGTAAATTTCTCGATTGTTCGATTAATAAATTACGTTAATTACAATGTATTCAGTGCAGTGTTGTTTATTTTCAATGTCCACTGACCAAGTTAATTGACCGAGTTCTTTGGTTACAGCGCTCATTCTAAATAAAGGATTTTGTTCCCCAAAAAATAGAGTTGATCTATTTAGCAAATGCCTTATTCGTCTGCTTGCTCAAAGGTTCTGATTTAATTTTCAGTCGGTTAATATAAGGGAATTTTACTGTTAATGGTTTAATCCTGTGAAATTAAATTGCTTCCATGATTTTTTTCTCAATATTTATAATGAGTGTCTTCTTAATAAGTGTTCTTCATACCTAAAGTGTAAATTTAAATAGAGAATCTGTATTGTAATGTCTTTTTTATTGAAGATATTTTTACATTTTAAATTTATATTGCAAATCTGGGGAAAGTTTGATTTATTTCAATTATATCTGAGCTTGTGTTAGTATTGTAAACATTGTAACAAAAGAAGTTATTGCTTTTTATGATTACATTTTTCATTCAGCTAGATCTGTATGGTTCAAATGATGTCTACACAACAAAAGTAGCAGGTGTCTAGATGATGTTCTTAAACTATTAACTAAACAATACAAAGAAGAAATAGCTTACATTTGGTAGGAATAATTGTGTTTAAAGGGGAAAATTCTCAAATGAGCAATACATGTATCTCTTTATCCCATAATTTTAAGATTTGTCTGCAAAAACCTTGTACAATCCTGTTATTGTCTGTAAATTAGTTAAAGGGGCTTTACAATTAAACAACTAGTATGTTGTTAAATAAATCCTATATTTATGGTATTCATTACAATCTTTCAATAAACCAAAATTCTATTTGCACCCAAAACATGGAGGTTTGTTCAAAATTGTAAAACTTGTAATTGGAAATATATGAATCACCTATGTCATGAGCTCTAAATAATGTAATTAAATAAATGATAAGACTTGAAAACAGTGTTGTTAAAGGGAAAATTATATACTACTTTCAATTGTAATTTTTAATGAATGTAACATAGGTAAGTTAAATATGATAGATATATGTTCTTTTAAAAAATACATGAAAATAACATGGCTTAAGAGATAAGTGTAAGGTTAAGGACATTGTTATTTACTGGTTAAATCATCAATATATTTTAAAACAATATTAAATACTGGTAAAATGTTTGCAGAGAACATATGTTTACTCTAGAAAAATAAATTTGGGCTCAATGTCTTGAAACACTTTACTATATATTGTACATTGAAAAGCTTCCAATAATAAATTGTGGTGATATTCTGGATATGCCTCTATTTTATAATTATAATTTTTACATTAACAATAGCTTTATTTAGATTTAAAGTCAAAACACTCTATTATGTGAATTGGAAATAAGACATCAAACTGTGAATTGACATAATTTTGGTGATTTTCTCAAACAAAACTATTCATGTCATGATCATCAATTATTTTTGTAAAGTATATTATCTATAATTTAAGCTTAATAAACAATTTTATGACTTTTTCATGAACAGTGATTGTATTTTTATTATTTTAACTGTATTTTTAAACTGTGTCTATGCGCGGCATGGACACAGTTTCATTTCATGAGGATTTTTCTATTTTTTTTAATTTAAACAAAATCAAGTTTTGAAGTAAAATCAATTTAAATGATGCTATTATATATGCAAGTATCTGTTTTAATTATAATTTGTCGAACTAAATGAATACAATATATAAAATTGCATATTACGCACTTTTGATAAAACACTATTTATTCCTAAATTGATGTCTTATTCCCAATTCACATAATACAGTGTTTCAATATAAAAGAGGTATTCATTTTGTGAGTGATAATATAAAAGCAAGAAATTATTATATTTTGAAAGAATCTTTGGATACACATGTTGAAACAAATTAAATTTCAATTGTACTAAGGATTACTTAACATAATAAATAAATGTATTAGAAATTTTAAAGATATGCCTGATTTTTAAAAAAAGAACCCAAGGACCTATATTTCTAACTTTTTACCCCATTTACCCCAAAAAATGTTAAATTTGTTGTACAGATTATTTGCATAAGCAGACCAAGCACACCTATTCATATTAAATGTCAGGAAATAATACTTTGGATTACAAATCCAAAAATGAATGATATAAACAAAGTGCGAATAGAGATTAAACGGTATATCTTATAGAAAAATTAAAAGCCCTAAACAGTATGGATTTGTAAATAGTAAAATAATTGAATTTTGTATATTTCAAACGTGTGTTTCATACTTAGTATGAAACACATGTTTGCAATATACAAAATACAATTAAAGCAGATGAAAACTTACAGATCTGGTCCGTTTGTTCAAATATTTACTGATGTCTCCCATAATGATATAACGTATCATATAACGCATAATATAACAATTCTTTATTTCACAAGTATTGTGTAAAATCTGCATTATCAGTTTATTTTACATTATGTTATTCAGCATGTTCTAGTTATTTTTTTCTTATGGACAATATTTATTGATAAATGCTAAACATACGTATGTAGCAGGGTTCGGTTTAAGAAGAACTTATACTGCCTTGCTAAATACGCTAGCTTAGAGCTTAGCTATAGAGACACGGTAGTGTCTGCCTGATCTGGAACCGGGAGGTCCCAGGTTCGATTCCCATGGTGGTCGGGGATTTTTGTGGCTGGGTTACATTGGCGCCCAACGTAAAAAAAACGCCATGTGTGTCAGACATCCCTCATATGTCGTGGAAGAATTTTAGAAATGGAGGGTGTGTGTGTAGCAGGGTTTGGTATAAGGAGAACTTATATTGCCAAGCTATATGAGCTAGCTTTTATAGCCACGCGGTAGTGTCTGCCTGATTTGGGACCGGAAGGTTTCGGGTTCGACCCCCATGGTGGTCGGAGATTTTTCTGACTGGGTAACATTGGCGCCTTACTTATATTCAAACTTAATTTAAATTGTTTGTAAAAAGGTAGGGTTTTGTACAATTCTTGAAATAAAAATTAGAAGTGTTCAATAATATAAGTAGACAATTATATGTATGTACCAATCTAGAAGCTGTTCATGAAATACTCTGTATATTAAATGCCAAACTAATATGTACTCATAAAAGCTCAGAGCATTCAAGGAGAACTAATATTGCTTTAAATTATACAAGGCTTGTATGTATGTAATATTCTAGAGAGAAAACACAATTTCTCAAATTTTAAAAGAAAATACTTTCATGTTCATCTTGTTGCAAAATGCTGTAACCCTTTACCAAATGACACATTTGAATTGTCCCAAATTTTACGCAGAAATATGGCAAATGAAATTGAAATAGATAAGATCATCGTCTAATACCTAATTGTTATGTATATAAGACCTTAAGTAATTTACCTTTTTTCAGAAAATGTACTGACTCTGCTGCTTTAATTGAGACATTAAAAGATGCAGCAGTTGTATTTTCCCATTGTTTATATTGACACCGGAAGTAGGTATACCGTCCCGCACGAACGACAACGCTGTCAAGAGGGAATTACGAAAATCCGGAATGTCGGCTTTGATGGAAGTGGGAAACAATCATAACCAAATCTGCCACATATTGAAACGTTAATTGGGCAATGTAAAAATCCGCTCATGAGGTAAAAGCTGATGATCTATAACATCACGGAAAGTAGGAACACTTTATGTGTCCCTGTCGCATAAACAACAAAGGATGACCACTCGAATTTATGCAACAAAAGGTAACAATTTCTAAATAATAACATGGTCAAGCATATCATAATGTGTGTTGTACGTACTTTACGGTATGTTCGACGTATCGGATCGATAATATTTAATAATACACATTAAATGGAGTAAATTATTTAAAAAAGTATGTCAAAACGGATCATGTTCACGATTTTTTTATTTAAAAATATCATGTTATACCCTTACTGCAAAAGGTTAAACAATTTCACTGATCCAAAACAAAACAAAGGTGATGATTGAAACATTGCACACGCGTATATTCGAAACCACTACTAACCAGACAAATAGGATGTTCAGACTTTGATTCACAGGGTAAACTTGTAACGTGTTATCTGTTGAATCGCGTTTTACAAAAACTTTAAAAAAAAAGAGGTATTTTAACACATTGTTTCATGAGCTATAATATTTCCAATATATGGATAGTGAGTGTTATTTCCCTTGTAGTAATATTATTGTTACGTAATTAAGTAATTACCATATTTATTAATCACAACCAATGCTTCATATATATTAATAAAAACATCCCTATAATTTGTTTGGGTTATTGTTCACAGTTTAATCGAAGAGTCAACATGGCTTCATGAAAGTTGAATTGTTTAAGTAGCAAGAGGAGGGGGCAAACAGGAATGACGACTAACTCTTTAATTCATCGTCATGAAGGAAATATTATGTATGGCAACTGCATATCGGCGTATCCTTAATATATTTATGACGTCTAAACGTATGTTCCGCTAGCGCGATTATACAGTATATTGTCAAGAATAATGAAGTCTTATTGAGTTGTTATTTCGACTTGACGTCATCAAGTTTGTTCCATTTCCTGTGTATAAATACGTCATAGAAACAAAAACTAACTCGGCATTCGCCACATTTACTAAGCATGCCGGTTGCCAGTTTACGTTTCCTTTAAGTTTGCCAGCTGCAGTTTAACCTTGCTTTAAAATTAAAACGAATCAAAGAAAAGCATGACAAAAAATAATTAATGAAATACATTGCACACAATTTGGTTGTTATATTTATATTTTGAACGAGTCAACACATTTGGAAAAATCATATTTGAAATTATGGAAAGACAGTATTGATATGCCCATACACACAATTCATAAAGGTTCTTAAGGCGAAATCAATAAGTTTGGCGATTTGGGCGGCTGGATTTCAAATCACACTTGGATCGTTCATCGAAATATATTTGATAATTTAACGTATTATTTTCTCTGAATGATAACAACAAATATGAAACCAGATAAATATTTATGTGTTAAAAGCGGGAAAGATGTTAAAAATTGTCCTATAGTTATGGGGAAATGCCGATATGTACCTTAAATGATTTCGAAGAAACAATTTAAGTCACGTTAGTGAGTTCGACGTGTCGACGATTCGAAATTATAGTTATACATCAAATCTTCAAGATCGTTTCAGTCACGAAATATCAGGAAACAAAAAAAAACAATATATGAAATTCGGATGAAAACTGTTCGAAAGATGGTCCATCGTTTATATCCAATTATCTTAAAGAGGCTCTCCGCAAAAAAATATAATAACACTTCTTATTCAGTTTATAAAAAGTATGCTGACAGGGCTGCTGTCGAAGATACAATATACATATATATAATAACGTTATAAATGAAGACAGTCATACATTTAATTTTTAATCTCAAAACAGATGTGTGATCCATAGAAGAACAGGGCAAATAACTTCCCAAGTTGGATTTGTGTACGATAACATCAGCCATTTATCATTAAAAGGTGACATCACAGCTTCTAAATAGGTTTTAAGGTATAATGAAACTCCATAAACTTTATCAGGAAATTAATGTTTGCCAAATTAAATATCTTCTAGCCTTTTATTAAATGCAATTTACAAAGTGCGTATGCAGTACAAGCCACTACATTCAACATGCAAATAAACTCAAATGCAATTGTTGGTACCGCTAATAATCAATCGGTATTGTCCAATAATCTTTATTTCGGAGGTGAAACTGTTGACATGTCTTTTGTTTTAAAATATACATTAAGCATATTCAAAGCGTATTCAAGCGTTGTCAAAGTTAATACATAATTGGATATGAATAAGAAACAAAATTACACACACGTACTGTTGTAAAATAAAACTTACTATTCCAATTGGAAATATGCATATTCAACTATAAATATGAACAGAAAATAATCTGCATTTAACGATATACTACTGGACGCATTTTAGTTATCAACCAAATTTGATTAAACGTGTCAGTATCGTCTAGAGCAAGAACTGTTTTTGTCGTTATGCATTGCATCAACATAAACCAAAAAATAAGTATCTGCAAATATTACTTGTTTGGTATTTTAGTTTATTCTTTTCTTTTGTATTCGTTGAGTTCAATGTATGAGAACATGACCCGTTGACATAAATTTAGATTATCGGAACAAAGATAACAAATGCAACAACATTACACCAGTTCAGAAAACAAAATGGCGTCAATATTAATATGTAATGAAAGTTACAAGAACTGAGATCGGCACGGACACTTATGTTTAATGAAGTATGTATACTAATACATTGAGTTAAAGAACACATAATACATATTTTTTAATAATTTATATGAAAATATGTGCCTATTAATATATATTTAATCAAAGTTTTCAAAACATTATACAAGTGCTTTTTTAGTAACAAAATCCCCTTAGTACATACTTAAGTAATCTAATGGAGTAGGCAATATAAAGTACGCACGTTCATCAGTGTTTCTCAAATGTGTGCGTAATTATGCTAAATCAATATACTTCCGCATTTCAAAACCAATAAACAGAACAAAACGGCTTTAAAACCCTGCGCTTTAGGCATCCTTTAGAGAGAATGTCTATGCATTATGATCACATTCAATCGTTTATCCTGCATTAACACCATTTGGGTATCATATGGAATATTTGTAATTAGTGAATGGATCAATCAATGTGTCACTCGTAAGATTAAAACTGGAAACATGGATTAGAAAGTCATTCAGACAATCCATCTTAATGACTAGTTACTCATATTTTTGTGTTGTATGATACCCATACTACTTATGGTTTTAATACCTAGTAGTCTTAAGCTTAACTTCTAAGGTTTTATCGCCAAAACTTATCTCGCATTGTTTGTCATAGGACTTTTTCAAGCAACTCTATTTAGCAAATGATATTTATCAATTTACATATACTCAAGACTAATTGACTAGACTTTGCACAAATAGAACATGGAGCTCTAGGCCTTACAATTGGCCCAGGGTTTTTCAAAAACTTTTAAGTGAGAATAGAAAATCATCTCATATTATCACAATTAAAATCTAATAGTAATATCGTTTCGATTAGCAATGTGAAGGTTTGTGTCAAGGTTAAACAACATACAAACGGGTAAAACATATATGTAATAAATATGCTATTATGAAAAAAACATTTTGCACTTACACTGGATGTCTTAATGCACACTTAGAGATCGTCTATGATTAATATTAAAGTTATAATAGTCTTGCAATTTCATGGCGCCCCGTTAAATACTCTGGATCAGCAATCACGTTGATTTCTATTCGATTTCGTCGGCAATAATTAATTACGTCATTTATATTAGATTTGAAATCAATAATTATTATAACAATATGCTTACCAGATATTTATCCGCTTCAATCTGTTTTGTTCATGTCAAGATAACGTCGATTCGTCAATGATGTTTCAGAATTAAAATCATATTGTAGCGTTATTCATTTAAGAAGACGCACGCGACACGGGGAACTTGTCATTCAAATGTATTCGGTTGAGTAACACGACATTCTAGTCAGACAGACGGTACGGACGATAAGGGAGGCCTTTTAACTAAGGCACGAAGAGTACATCAGTACTGTTCAGTACAGAACAGTCAGTAAATAATTTTTACGAGTGCACGTCAACTATACGGGAAAATAAACCAGCCCTTGTCTAATTATCAAGACAGACTATTCAATAATGTCTGCTTGTCATACGGTACCAATCAGTGCAAAGGACCGACACTGTACCTACATGTACTATGACTCCCATATCATTAATTTGTTGTAGGAATGTATTCAGTTATAAAATATATGTACATGTACATTTACAAAAGGTTTGTGACTACATAACAATCACTGTGAATTCTACCGGTTAATAGACGTTTGAACCCCAAACCTGACCCGAAAACCTATTCATTGATACTAACGACCAGACTCTGTACATTATCACCCACTGTAAAATAATGGCACTTAGCTATTGTGATTTTCAATCGTGTTCAAGGCGTATAAATTTGACAATTTACGCACAACGTTTAATTTTAAATTACTTCTTTGTGCAGTTAATGCAATCGATAAATCTGAATGTGGAATAGTAGAACACTTCTGATAAAAAATGTTGAATACACAATTTGATGATAAACTCATTACGAATGTAAACTTATAAATGTTTTCATCTTAAATTGCATATCACAGCCGGTTGACCATATTTCCATGAAATAAAGAACGCCAAACATTAAGTTATTAAGATCAAATATAAAGTTTTCAGTAAAAGCATAATACTTATGACAAACCAAGTGTGCTTGTTTTGTTTCGTTTACTAATGGCGACTGGACAGATGACTTTGACAAAAGATGATGCTAATGTGCTTCTAACATTGAATATAAATTATGATAAATTTCATTGTAATACAAACCATTAAGACCCTACTTTTCACTCACATTGTATTGTCATTCACTTCCGCTACGGAGAGCCAATCCTGTATGGTATCATCGCGGTTTTGATTTTGTTACCCTAATGTAAATTGCACATGTTATAAAAGATTCTTTGTAATACAAACAAATATGCAAATGTAAAATGATTGCAATAAACATTGGAGATGACTTTTGAACACACGAGTCTTGTTGGTTTTTAGATTTATACATATATGAATCGAACGTTATCAAATACAATATTAACAAAAAAAAAGAATGTTCTGAAGGGGTAACTATAAATGCAAAAAAAAAAAAAAAAAAAAAATGGCATTGATAAACTCGTTTTAGGGACACATCGTGTTATGCATTCCGATGATGTTTCAATTAAACAAACATAGTCCAATATAAATGCCACATTCGTGTCATGTAATTTTCAGATGTTCAACAAGGTTTTATAAGCTCGATGCGTGTTTTATCTGGTATTAAAGTTTCCTTGGTTACGAATGAACTAGCGATATTATGAATGGAAATGTAATCGTCCGCTTTAATCTTATTTTACCATCTGAAAGCAAGCACGCTCCACGAAGAGTAAGTAGTAATGGATTACTTACACTTTAAATATGCGGACGATTATACATTCGTGGAGTGTTTGCCAACATTAATTCGTAAATCATAATTACTAAGTAATTCAATAATAATTCTTTACAGGCAATACACGCATATTGCATTGAAATCTTTTGTATAAAACATTACATGACATCATACACATGTTCAACATTGTCTTTTGCGCATACAAACTTACACATAGCTCTATATACGTTTTATTATGAGTAAAGTATAATACCCTGTATGTGTTGATTTATGTTGTGGTATTTTATTGAGTCCACATACATACAAAATATACTGTATATCAGTCTAAAGGTAATACACACTATTAAAAACAAAACTCGTTTTTTATGTGACTTAATCTTCAACCTCAAAATGAGAGTGCTATACCATAAATTTGATGCTGCTACTTAGTAGATAGATTACACTGTCTTAGTATCATACGTCGCATTATGGTGTACTGCTTAATGGAACCGTAATGACGGCGAATGAGTGAATGGAGATTTAAGAAAGGTCAATAATTGGTGAATGTTTAAAGGGGTTTAGTTGCAAGGCTACGCCAATAAGTACATGGAAATATAAGTAAAAGAAACCTTCTTGGAGCAATTAACTTGGAATGTGAAACGATGTTTTCACTAATTAGTTGTAATCGACCACCGTGTGTACACAAATATGACATGGGTGGTAAATAGGAATACCAGATATGTTCTACAACGCATGTAAATAATTTATGCACGAAACTAACAAATGTTAACTATTTCTTCACGTTTACTACCAAATTGTTACGTTTGTTAAATATTTGAATGTATTTATCAATCGTATGTTACACTTTGTTATTTATGATATGAATCTAACAGATAAAACCATAATACTGAAATCAAAGGAAAGTGTATACAATGGACGATGACGAATAATGTGTGTATATTAATCTCCTCGGGGATAAAAAATAATATAAGTAGATATTAGCATAAATTTTTATTTCAATACTAAATTTCTGCAGTCAGGTACGTTTGTAGCAAGGAATGGTGCACATATCATGATCTTCGCCATTTTATTGAACAGTGTTACGTGTATACCAAACAAAAATGGATGTGCTTAAAGTCGAAAAACAACATTGGTTCTATCGTAAACTATATATTTGTATTATCAAGTTATTTTTTAATTTGGCCATTCAGTACCCACATTGCTTATTAAATTTTTACAATGAAGAAAATTTTCTTAGAGGTCACATATTGCCCCTTAGTCTAACATCACAAACATCTATTGAAAAGACACTTGAAATCAGTTAAAGATACCTCTATATAAGCTCCTTACGTGGTCTAACTATGATTGTAGAAGATTGAAATTACTTTTATTCTACCAAATGGATTAAATACACCCATTAATTTGGCAAAGATGTCGGTCAAAACGTTCGCGAAATTCTGTTAGAATAAACACGGCTAGTTATGTTCAATATACACATGCATAATCTCAAGAACCATTTTAAGGAGAAAAATAACGTGTTAATATTCGCAATTCTTTTATACAATGTAAGTGACCGATTTCTTAAACCATACTGGAAAATACACACAAACAAACATACACGTGAAACTGATTAAAACTGGAGTATTAATTGGATGTTGTCGGGTGGGGGAGGAGAGGGGGCGAAAAACACGATACAATTTGCAGACAAGTATTGCAACACGTAGTATCTGTAGAGGGTAGACAAAATGCCATCACAATGAGTATCGTAGAGTTTTACCTATCAATGTGTTGAAGGTTATTTTCCCCATTCGAAGCTGCTGTTGATGCCGTATACGTCTCGCAGATTGCAATAAGTCGTCGTCCGACAGTGTACGTATTATGTGACCTGAATACGTCGGCTTTGATGGAAATAGGATACAATCTTAACCAAATCTGCCATATATTGAAACGTTAATTGGGCAATTAAATAATCAGTTCATGAGGTACAAACTGAGTTGATGTTTTTGGTAATGATATATAACATCACGGAGAGTAGAAACCCTTAATGCCATCCTGTCGCATAAACAACAAAGGTTGACCACTTTTATATCAAGATATAATTGACTCGTCAAACGATGTTATATAATGTATATCATACTGTAGCATTATTCATTTACGGAGACTCACACAACACGGCAAACTGTTCATGTTTATGTATTATGTCGACATTCTAGTAAGGCAGACGATACAGACAATACAGACAGTACCTCCATACGGGTAGCCCTGTAACTTTAAGAAAACCATTTATGAACTGAACTTCCTATTGCAATGACTATTTGAACTGAATTGAATCCATACAAGAAGAGTGGTGTTATACTGTAGTCGTATACAATTAGGCACGAACATATGTCAGTAAATACATTGTACGAGTACATTTCTTACAACTCTATTGCAAAACAAACAAGTACTGTACTAATTATCAAGACAGGTTATTAAATTATATCCACTGGGCATGCTGTAACAATCAGTGCAACGGACTGATACTGTACCTAAGTAAACTCCCGCCTAGTGGGTTTGATGTATGAATATATTCAACGATTAAATCTATGAAAATGTACTTACTTAAATGTATACTTTACTCAAGATAACAAGTTGTGTGAGAACGTCACCATCGTTGCGCTTTATACCGGTTAACTCGTATNGTAAGAAAACCATTTATGAACTGAACTTCCTATTGAAATGACTATTTGAACTGAATTGAATCCATACAATAAGAGTGGTGTTATACTGTAGTTGTAAACAATTAGGCACGAACATATGTCAGTAAATACAGTGTACGAGTACATGTCTTACAACTCTACTTGAAAACAAACAAGTACTGTACTAATTATCAAGACAGGTTATTAAATTATATCCACTGGGCATGCTGTAACAATCAGTGCAACGGACTAATACTGTACCTAAGTAAACTCCCGCCTAGTGGGTTTGATGTATGAATATATTCAACGATTAAATCTATGAAGATGTTCTTACTTAAATGTATACTTTACTCAAGATAAAAAGTTGTGTGAGAACGTCACCATCGTTGCGCTTTATACCGGTTAACAGACATTTGAACCCCAAACTTGACCCGTAAAACCTATACTTTGATGCTAACGACCAGACTGTCTATACGCCCAAACAATTACATAATTGCATTGAGCTGGATAATTTTAATACGTGTTAAAGGCGTGTTACATAGACAATTAACGCACAGCGTTTTATTGTACATAACTGGTTATGACAATAAACTTAGCAGATCTTAATCCAGTTCAATCTTCATTATTATTAAAACTTCTTTCTATATCAATATAATCCATCTAATGAGTCTTAAAAGCCTCAACCAAGACTGTTAGCTCTAAATTTAGAAGAATATAATTACGGGTTAATACAGTCAAGGCAACGGATAAGTATTTGATAAGTATTTGACAAATAATACAATTTAATAACTGAAAAAAGCATATTGTAGAAAGATTCATGTCTTTATGCAATTTACTCACCAATACCGGAATTTACTCGACTGTTGATATTTTTTTGATATTCTGTCCCTCCACAGTATTACGGCGATAGTACTATAGGCGAAGAACATAAGACACATCGGAACGTCATAAAGACCGACCAATAGACCAATCTGGTAATACTTCTGTTTCTCCTTCGTGAGCGTCTGCACACAGTATTGTAAGTAGGGCATAACGTATTTCGGATACCAACGGTGCAACTTTTGGTAGAGCAATTCCAGATATGCAACGGCGATTGCGATGCACCAGATGACGACTATGAACACCGATACTGTGGGTGCAGTGAGTCGTCGACGCAGTGGATGGCAGATGGCGAACAACCGCTCAATAGCAATAGCACACATCGTAAGCACCGACACCTCTATTGAGACCGTCTGAAATATACAAGACATAAATTACGAGTGCTTGGGCTACAATATTTGAGTATGTTATCGGAACGGTATGGATAATATTTGCAATGCATATTAAATAATTAAATAAATAGAGAGATACGAATTTGGTACAAACATAATGCTAATTGTAACATGGTGCGCCCATTTACTATTTTGCACCTTAACACACGACTATGCTGTAGCTGAAGGACGTAAGTAATCCATTTTGTATAACCCTCTTACAGTTCAATTAAATGTTCAATTTATATTGCTCATACTGAAGTTTGATGCAGATATAAGAGTTAAAGAAAACAAAACCTTGAGCTTTAAAGTGATAAATAAATGCAAAGCCAAATATTTGTAATTTGACAGTTTCAAAAACATGTTTAGTGTTCATTGTTGTTCACACGTTTTTTTTTAAAGAGTTTGTTTTAAATTTTATGTACGATGTTTGTGCCTCACCGTTCGGCCCGCATATTAAAATAAGATTTCTCTCCTGCTGATGCGTTGTGTTATCTTTTTTTAAATGGACGCATAAAATTGACGAATGCGTGGGAAAACACAAATTATTATTTTTTAATTTCACTCTACGATTTTAAAAGGCGGAAAATAAGACGAACATCAAATAATTGTGTTGTGGTTTATATCTTTTTATTGTATAAACAGTTAATATAACTAAAATAAACACATTTGTTGACAATATTTATAATCGTTTGTTGAATAATTGTGTGTACGTTTTCATTCATATTTGTTGCATTACATTGGTTAGGGCTATGACGACATATTAATTTATTATTGTTATTAAATGTGTGGCTTATTTAAATTGTGTTTCGATACATTTTGTTTACAGCCTTGTTTTCTTTATATTGCTACAATATAACATACAGAATATAATGAAAGGGTCCAACAATACTAAAGTCGTAAAACTAGTCATATCATATGTCACTCGAGGGTAGTCAATAGACTCAAATATATATATTGGTTGGCGTCCGATTGCAAAAACAAATGTAGGAATTTTCATATCGATACTATCAGAACGGAATCAGGCCTGTGGTGGCTTCCCCACATACGCAACTGCGGATCGGGGAATTGCTTATTTAGATATGAAACTCAACGTTATCAACAGCGGGCAATGCGGAAGGGTACCTGTCAATAATAATTATTCAATAATGAAACAACCGTACCCTAGTTATTCCAAACACTGATCAATTAGTAATATACGTGTTATGGTTTCAGATAATGCATCAATCAATCAAACTACCTTAGCCTGGATATCCGGGTTTATAATGGTCTTATCGAAATCGGAAAGGTATATCTTGCGTTTGTAAGTTTACTAATGTTTAATGAGGCGTATACACATATTTCGTATTGAATAATAGTTGAAGTTCTGCTACCAAGGCTACGGGCTCATTGTAGATTATAAAGCAATCAGTAAAATCAGTACTCTTTGAGCATGTATATTACATGTGTCTGTAACGCACTTCCATCGCACTGTACATTTTTTTACGAACTATATACATTTTATATTGTTCCATCGAAATCCAGATAAAGTAAAAACCATATTGTATTTGTTCAGTAACTTAAACGATGAGCTCATGTCTCTTTAGTTTAAACATATTTATTTCACGCAATGCATATTGTTTTATTAAGAAAAGCACACAACATTTATTATAAGTACATGTTTGAATAGGATTAGAATGAAAGACGAGGTCTTATATGGTTCTTCTCTCTATACAAATACAGTTTAATGTTGCTAGACGGACATAATTGGATTATAAATGGTTCAACATTGTTAATAGTATGGCACAACATAGAAACTACGAGTATAGTTCAATTTGTGGAAAACAAGCAATAGGTCGACATTTGAAATGTAAAGGACAGAGAGCGAGAAAGAGTGGTTTTAGGAAGAAAATGGACTAAGTTTTCAAGGACTGGTTTGATGCAAACGAAGAAAAGAGGGTTGCATAATTAGAAAATCAAATCGCTTACTATTAATTAGAAATTTATGCAGTGCATCAGCAATTTTAGTATTGGTTAAGTAGTCATAACAGTAGAATAGTTTCAATGCAGGGGACGGTGTATACGGATATTAAGTTCAAGAGTTCGCCGCGAATATGTACCAACTGAGTGCATTCAAGAAAATAATGTGACGTCGTTTCATGAGGTCCGCATAGACATAGCGGGTATGTAATAATATTGCGTCTGAAAAAGGTGTTCGCTTATGGCGCTAAACTTTGTTCGTAGGCGCGTGTGAAACATTTGAGAGCGTCTTTCGCCGTATTAAAATTAGGGATTTGAAATCGGTCGATGTATGTTAATTTGTCTTTTGAACGAATGATCGATTCAGCGTTTTTGATGTCATCGGGAAGATTATTCCATTCAGATACAGTGGGTGGTGAAAACGACTTTGAATACAGTGGTGGACTTTTCTATTGTAACGCGAAAATCATTGGCATCTGTATATCAATGCAGCTATTTGAATCAGTAACTTAAACTCAAGTCGTTGCTGAAAGTGTTTCTACTCGCAATACAGAAATGGGTTGATGTTCGTGTATGTTAAGAAATTAGCGCTATCATAATTATCAGAAATGTCTTCCATGTGATTACGTTTCTTTTTGTTTTTTTTCGTTTTTTGCGTCGGCAAATTAATATATTTGACGCATTGTCCAATATTGTGTTTTATATCGTCGCAATGTAATTTTAACTTATCTGAAAAAGCACAGCATTTTCCAGATATATTTAGAGCTTTTGTCATTTGTATATTTTTACTTAGGAGAAGTCTAGATATTGTGAATACCACATTATATGTTTTGTATTCACACAGGTGGCTTAAAATGTGTGAAAGTAATTGTGTGATTAAACGACACTGGATTTAGGATAAGCTCTGTTAAAATGCTCTGAAAATAAACAGGAAATGACTAAATACTTTTACACTCCTCCCGACGCTTTTTCAAGGAAGTATTTAATAAGCTTTGCAGCTATCCGAATAAATAATAGAGGTTGACTCGTGCAAAACAAATGAATCATGTCTTTACTAGTTCGTGTGTAATTGTGTCATGAACTAAATCTTCTTGTTATAGAATGCATTTTTATGAGGTGAACAATTCGAAGCTTTTGTATAGTTATATTCAATGGGCTAGGTAATTTGTTCATAAATATAATCAATATCCATTTGTCAAAAAAACTGTGGAAAGTGTGTTTGTATTTAATACAATTATAGTTTCATGTTTGTTCCATTCACGTCCAGTGGCAGCTGTTGATAAAATATGTTGGACATTTTATAAAGTACAACCAAACTTATATGAATTTTTTTAATAAATACTATCAAAGTATTTGGTAGCGTGCCTTATCAATGAGTTTCGTTATTCTTATATGTTATTTATATCCAGGAAAAATATTCCTCTGATTCTGTTTCGCGCAATCCATTTGACTTGCACAAACAGTGCCATTTGCTCTTCCCCAGTGAATATTATTTCCATTATCCAGAATGTAATTCAGAGAGAACCAATGCAATCAACCGAAACACATCTTTGTTGTTTACATGTCAATAATTAATATTATGAAACTTCTTGCAATTACCTTATTATGTTGATACATCATATATTCGTTATGTGTAGAACGTAATACAATCAACTTATGCGTGCCATAAAATAGTGACATGTATAAAACAAATGACACATTATAATAGCAGTGCAACCCTATTATTTGGCATTTATAAATGCTTTAATCTGTTCGCGGATAACATGTTTATAGTTTAAAGTTTATTTGAACCATTGACATTCATCAACGTAGTTTAACCTTTGTACATCATGATTACTGAAGCTTCTAGTATAAATTATAAAGTAACGTTCTTTTTGAAAACAGTTCATCTTCCAACTAAGATACTATGCCAATCTGACAACTCCCTGTTAAGACGCGTGTTAATATACATATATTCTTTTAAACGTTTTACAATGAGCTAACGCTGAGTAAAAATGAGCATATTTGAGCCACATACATCCAAAATATTCAGTATATCTGTCTTAATTTGATACACATATTTTAAAGTAAAAACTCGTTTTTCATTTTACTTCTTTGTTAGTGTTAAAACTCCACATGAAAGTGCTATGTAATCAATTTTATTCCAGTACTTAGTAGATAGATATCAATGTCTAAGTATCTTACATCGTGCACTTGGTTAACTGTCACCAGTGGGGATCGAACTCATGACCCATGGTTTACAAAAAGATAAGACGATCATTTTTAAATGACACTATGTGTACATGTGGTGAATGGGTAATTAACCAGCATGCATAAAGTTTAAAGAGAGATTTAACATGCAATTTAACGTTCACAATTCACTTGTAAGCTGTAGTGCACCGGTATGAACCTAAGAATTCTTACCATGTTATTTGACTTAGTTCCTAATCAAGTGTTTAAGAGTGCAGATGGTACTAGTGTTTTTAAAGATTGTGGTATAGTGTATGAATTATAATAGTATAAAGTAGATATTCGCATTTACAAGTCAATACATAGCTAGTGATACATGATGTGTTTCTTGACTAACAAGATTGTTTTTTATTACAGTTGTATATTAGGTGCTAGGAATTGATGCTTACTGACAGTTCGGGAAACAGATTACATGAAATTCACGACAGATACATGTGTGACTGCTGAACGCTGAAAATGGTATTTTTGTAAGCACTTCAGTTAAAATGATTTACAAAAAAGGTTTGTGTTGTGATCAAGAATTATCCGTTTCCAGGTGTCCTAGAGCACAATAACGTTGATGTTTTTGTTATAAATAAGTTACCTAATTATTTTGAATTACTTTTTAAAAATGAACCTATTCATTACTCTCAAACGATTAAATCATTTGTTAAAATGAAGATATACTGAGTGTTTCTTGTAAGTGTTTTGTTGTGTCGCTGTCGTTATTTCACATGGCTGAGTGACACAATACTTGAAATAATAGACATTCAAAAGAGAAGAAATAAAAGCATGTCTCTTATTTCAAATTTTAAATTTGAAAATATTAAACTTAACACCACAATATACAGTTTTACTAGTTACAATTGGTTAAATCGAAATGCAGGCAGCACTAGGTTTAAATCTGGAACATTCTCATGTTTTAAGTTTGTAGCGTTTATTGTTTCGATATAACATTTACGTCATGCAAAAATATGAAAATGCCCGCTACCAAAATGTCTCTAAGAAATGTTCTAGAAGAAATCTGGATATTTTTATTGCGTGCCATCAAATTATATTGACAATGGCGGTCGCTTAGAATCAATATCGTTGGCAGTAAATGATCAACTATGCATTCTTTGACCAGATTTGAATTTGAAGAGTATCAACAGGCTTAGCAGATCATTATACGGTTGAATATGATATTGTTATTAAAACCCTCGTTTTTGTTTACTTCGATTAATCAGATGCAGTTCTATGCTGCATATGTAATGGTATAACATAAGCTCTGGGCCTTATTTCGTTTTGTCGATGAAATACAATTTAATTGTTTGTGTCTATTCTTTAAAGTGCATGTAGACGGAACAATCATGCTTTCTAAACGTTTTTGTACATACAATACATTAAAACTGTCTTCTGCGAACTATTCTTAAATAGATATTGCTTCTTCATCCATAAATGCAATGTATAACAGGCGTTTCATACTGCATGTGGGTCATGTTACTTTTTGTATGAAAAGCTACAAATACTGTTAGATGTTTGGAACAAAAACGACTAAGGATATGAACAGCACAACTCCAGATGATAGTACTTAAATCGTCAAACAATTTGAAATTGTAAACGACACGGCTGTGTAACGTCTATCTTGCAGTTGCTTTAAATTGAAAGGTAACGGGAAAACAATGTTTTGACGAAACACAAATATTTGATGATAACTGAACCTTTTCAGTTAGGCAATGCATCAAAGTAAATACAAACTGTATGGTATGTAATTTTAAATTGGAACATCCCTTCATTTATTCCAGACAGCATTACTTTGTATTATTGAGACTTAAATATCGTGAACGTCTTCCAATGGCAGTCTTGCACTGAGTCGCAATTGTGTCGTAAAAGTAAAAAAAAGTGTTGGATTTGAAAGACATATCGACAATGTGCGTGATTATAGTTTGAAAAATAAGAGTGTTTATTACTGTTTTGGGAAATGATTAAATTATCACATAACACCTTGTGCTCATTTTATGATTTTCTTTTGTAATTGTGGAAGGTTATGGAAAGTATGCTCATACTCACAGTTCATAATGATTCTGTAACAGAAATCGCTATAAGTTTGGCGACTGTTGTCGGCTTAAGTTCAAATTACACTGTATCGTACATCGACATATATTTTATCATTGTAAATATGTTTCAGTTATACCATCACGATATGTTTGATACCTAATAAACATGTATTAAATAAATGTAGAGCAGTTGTTTAAATGTGCCTTTAAATGGGGAAATAACGTCGACATGTCCCTGAAATTACTTCGAAGTAGCGATTTATGCATATTTAATGAGTTCAAAGTTGCAATAATACGAAGTGCCAGTTATAAATGAAATGTCTGAAAACAAAATACGACAATATTTGGACTTCAGATTTAAATTGTTTGAAATAACAACGGTCCATCGAATTAGTCATATTATCGAAAAGATGCTTTCTAAAATAAATATAATCAACGTTTAAAAACTGATTTGAGTAATTCGCTTTTGAAGATACCGATCGGCACATATGCACATTATTTAAAACAAAATCAGATATTTAAGTTTTTATTTTAGTCATCCATGAAAAAAACCTTTCCCAGTTGGGGGGTTCTTGTACGCTAAAAAAACATTCAACATTAAAAAGTGTCATAATAGCTCCTTAATAAGTGTTAAGGTATATTGGAACTCCAGATATAGTATCAAGAGATAAATGTGTGCATCTTCTAGTCTTGTACTAAATGCAAGTAACCCAGTGCCTATGTAGTACAGGACAATAAACGCAACATACTTTTGAATATACAAATACAATAATAAAAACTCTTATTTTTTCACAGCTACCACAGAAATACTAGCACCCATTATTTTAATAATCAATCGATATTGTCATATAATTTGGAAGATAAAACGGTTGGTTCGTTAAAGAATTTACCTGGATGACATACATTTTGTGTAGCCTATACACAAGTTGGCACAGGATGTGAACAGGAACAGCACATACATACAAATACTGCTGCTGATACAATTATTTTGTCACTAATCCAATATGAAATACTCCAAACTAGACATATGAACACAAATTCATATATATTTAATGATTTACTAATGTACGCATGTAAGTTATCCACCGAAATTGATTAAACGTGTCAGTATCGGCATTGAGCAAAAACTATTTTTGTTGTTATGATTTGAATTCAAATAAACAAAAGATCGAGTAACTGTAAACATTAAAGTGTTCTGTTATTTGATGTATTTGTCCCTTTCGCATTGGTTGTGTTCAACGTAGCGAACATGAAACGTTCATCTAAATTATGAGTATTAGAACAATTTGTACATTGAACGTTTATGCAACAACACTACAGCAGTCCAGGAAACAGTTTACGTCAATAGTTATGTTTAATTAAATTACAAGAACTGAGATCTCCACGAACATTTTATCTTTATTTACATAATTGTATGCGAACTCATTTTTTCTCATCTCTTTATGATATTAACATATTTGCATACATTGAGTAATACAACACATAATCAATATGTTTGAACAATATATCTAAACACATAAGACCGATGATATGAGATAACGTTTTCAAAATTACATACAAGCTCTCTAAGCATCATATGCCGCTTATTAAATATTTAATTCACCAAATGTAAAAGAACATATAAAGTACACACGTTGGTCAGTGTTTCTCAAATGACTTCATAAGTATGCTTAATTAAAGACTTGCATATATCAAAATGATCAAGCACAACATTACGGCGTTGAAACCACGAGCTTTAATTTGTAGAATCCTTAAGAGAGGAGTGCATGTTTCTATGAATTATGATCATATTATATAGTTTAACCTGCCTGAGTATTATATGACCTTTGTATTATTAGAACCGAGACAAATCAATATGTCACTCGTATAGGATAACGCTGGAAACATTTCATATAAACTACTTCAGGCGATTAATCTTGATGACAAGTTAATTACATATTAGATTTGTACCATACAAAGGGTAAAATATATATTTAATGCATACGCTGTTATGAACAAACATTATTTTGCACTTACACTGGATGTCTTTGTGTGATAAAGTATATGCGTATTGTCAGGGAAACCCAATTGTACGCTTGGAGATTATGATTAGTATAAGAGTTATAATAGACTTACAATTCCATGGCGTGTCATTAAATACTATGGATCAACAATGACGTTGATTTCTTTTCAATTTCTTCAGCAGGAATCAATAACGTCATTCACATCTGGACTTGAATTAAAGAATACAAATATGCTTAGCATTGCTTAATCCGGTTCAATTATTATCATAATTGAAACTGTTAAATATAGCGTTGACTCGTCAAACGCTGTTTCAGAATGTATATCATATCGTAGCGTTATTTATTTAAGAAGACGCACACACCATAGAACATCTTAAGTTTTAATATATTCTGCGGATTAACACGACATGCTTGTTAGACAGACGATACAGACAATACGGACGGGACCTCCGTACGGGAAGCCCTTGAACTATAAGCATCCAATTCTTAACTGAGCTTCCTACTGAACTGACTCTTAAAACTGGACTGAATAAACACAATTTACTTGTTTGTAATAATGTAGGTGTATTCAGTTAAGCTCGAACATATATTGAACAAGTAAATTTATATAAAACTCTGCGGGAAAATAAACAAGAACTGTACTTATTATTTAAAAACGTTATTCAAGAATATCCGCTGGGCATTAGCGACCAATCAGTGCAACGGACTTACTTGTACAGTTTTTCCTTCCCGACTAATGGGTTTGACGTATACATGTATTTAATAATAAAACCTAGGTACATGTTGTTATTAAAATGAAGACTTTACTTAAGATAAAGTTTTGTGACTACGTTACAATTATTGTTGTTTATACAGACGTTTAAACCCCAAACTGTACCCGTTTAACCTATACTGTGATACTGACGACCAGACTCTCCATATATACCCACGCGCTGTTAAATAAGAACACTGGTCTATTGTGAGTGTTCTTATTTATAAAAGGCTTGTAAGATTGACAATTTGCGCAAAGCGTTTTATTTTAGATTAAATATACGTGCATCCGTTAGGTAAATCGATACGTCTTCTTGTGGAATATGTTAAAATTAAATACAAATGAAGAAACTAGTTATTAATATAAAGTTATAAATTTAAGCATCTTACACTGCATCACATACTCTACGTGCTTTGCAGTTAGTTAGATCAAATATATACATTTCATGAAAAACGCGATGTTAAACAACGCGTGATTATATGTTATTGTGTTGACTGGACAGTTGACATACAAAATAATCACCTGCTGCTAATAAGATCTGCACATGGAATATAAATCAAGATTCATTTGAAATGTTTTAATTTAATTGTAATTGAAACCATTAAGACCATACTTTCAAAAAATGTCATTCACTTCCGCTACAGAGAGCCAATCCTAAATGGATATCATCTCGGCTTCGATTGTTTTCAGCATGTACATTGTGGTTAAAATGAAGGGGGTTTTGTAATAACTCAACAAATGTAAAATGTGGCAATAAACATTGGAAATGTCTTGTTTTAGCGGAGATTTAAACATAAGACATTCTCAAACAAGGACACAGCCAAAGGGTAGCTATACATGCATACATAATATAACAATTAAGTTGATTTACTCGCATTAGATACATATCGTGTAATGAATTTCGATAATGTTTCAATTAAACCATCATATTCTAGTATAAATGTCACATTCGCGCCATGTGATTTTTAGTGTATGGGCAATAATGTTTCATAAGGTCGGTGAGAGCATTTTATCAAGCGATTGTGTTTAAAAAAAGTTATTAAAGAAAAGGTTATAGGATGATACTTGGCCAATACAATACCATATTGAGCTGAGATATTTAGCTACTACGAAATTTCATATTTTGAAAACCAAATGCATAACACAAAAGTTTAACAACGTTGCTATACAAGTGCTAGCTTTAAACGGTCACCGAAAAAAACTTTTGCCAACCCGAAATTTCGCAAACTTAAGTACCTTTTTTAACTTCAAGATATTCATAATTTTTATAAAGTAATGCTTCATTGTGATCATAAATTGATGTTTTTTTATATAATATTTCCATTTTTTTCATGATTTTTTTCCAAATAGTCTTTCTTATGGGATTTTTGCACTTTCCCGTGGGATTTTTTCCCCATGGGATTATTTTTTCCCATAATTTGCAGATTTGAAAAATATCCTAGGTTTTTGTTTGCCATTTGAAAAAAAAATTGTTCCTAAAAATATATGTTTTTTTTCCGCATAAAACGATTATACAGTCTTTAAACACGTTTAAATACTTTAAACATGCTTAAAATAGATAACTTAGCATTTACAAACGTACAATTTTTTTTTCGAAAATGCCATGAAATTGTATTCCTATGCAAAAAATGGGACAGAAATCCCATTGGAAAAACGAAAACTCACATTGGAAAACGAACAATCCCATGGGAAAATGCAAAAATCACATTGGAAGACCAACTTTGCTAATGCATTTTATAGTGAAACATTTTTTTAAGCGAAACAATTCAACAACAATAAGCCTTTCATCGCAAACTATATCTTAAAGGAGCAAATCGTTAAGAAAATGGGTACTTTAGTTTGCGTAATTTCGGTTTCGCAGAGTTTATCCGGTGATCGTGTTAAATGTAAGCATGATACTAAGTTCCGTGTTACCAACAACAAGAAACACTCATACACAATATAAAGCTGACATTGAAATGTCATCCACTTAAGCGTTAAATTGACGGAGTGTAACATAACATACCTTGTACGCTGGAGAGAAATGAATACTAGATTGAACACATATGACCTGAGTTGTGATTGTTCCGTTTATAATCAGACACCTTTTTAAGATTGACATGGAAATATATAAGTTGTAGAAACCTTCGTGGAGCAATTAACTTTGAATGTGAAATAATAAGTTGTAATAGACCACCTTGTTTACACGAATATGTTGTGAGTGGTTAATATGAATACCATATATTTTCTACGGCGCCTGTAAACAATTCATGCACACAACTAGCACTTAGTATTATGTCTTTACGTTTTCTTCCAAAGTGTAACGTTGTTTAAACATTTAAATGTATTTATTAATGCTGTTTTAATCTTTTTATATTTATGATTTGATAATAATTGATTAACAAATAATAGTATGAACTAAAATCAATGGGAATTGTAAATAATGGATGAGTACGAAAGAACGTTCATTTGTTTATGTTAATGAACTTGGAGATTATATTAGAAGATACTAGCATAACTTCATATTTAACTACTGAATTAATGTAGTCAAGTACATATGTATTAAGCAGTGCTGCACATATCAGAAAATTTTCCATTTTATTTCACTTTATTACGTGTATACCAAAAAGATGGATGTGCGTAAAGTCGAAAAACAACATAAGTTCTATTGTATGTATTTTTAATGTATTTTTTTTTATTTCGCAATTCAAAACCCACATGACTTATTTATTTCAAAAAACGAAGTAAATTTTCTTAGAGTTAACATATTAATAGTCTGACATCACAAACATAGATTGGAAAGAAACTTGGGATCAGTTTTGATCCGTCTTGTATTTACACTCCCTAAGAGGTAAAACTTTGAATGGAGAATATTGAAATTACCTCTATTCTACCAAATGGATTAAATGGACCCATTTATTTGGCGAAGATGTCAGGCACAACGTACGTGAAATTATGATAGAATTAACACGTTTAGGTATGTTTAATATAAACATAAATAAACTCAAAACACAATTTATGGCGAATCATAACTTGTAAATATTCGCATTTCTTTTATTTAAAGTTCGTGACCAATTTCTTAAACCATCCAGGAAAATACACTCGAACAATATTGTGCGTAAAACTGATTAGCAATGAAGTTTTTTGATTATCGTAGAGTAAAAAATATCGATGTGATGAAAATTATTTGCCACAGGCAAAGCTGCTTTCGTTGCCGTATAAGTCTCTTAGCTTGCAATAAGTCATCGACGGAAAGTTCAAGTATTATCTGAAATGATTACGTCGGCTTTGATGGAAATAGGATATAGTCTTAACAAAATCGTCCACATATTGAAAGGTTAATTGGGCAATGACATAATCAGTTCACGAGGTACACTATGAGTTGATTGATGTCGTAATGATCTATACCTCCACGGAAAGTAGGAACACTTTATGTCACCGTGTCGCATAAACAACAAAGGATGACCAATTGAATGTATACAACAAAAGGTTACAATTACCATTAACGCATGTCCTACTTTTTGACATTCGTACGTTAAGTTATGTCGACGTATCGGATCGATAATATACGTTTATTCACAATAAATGGAGTCAATTATTTTTTTGAACGGACTATGTTCACGAAATGTTGTATTTAAAATTATGATTCAATATCCTTACTGCATAAGGTTGAACAATTTCGCTAATCAAAAAAACAAACAAAGGAGATGAATTAAAAAGTGCACATGAATATTTTTGAACCCACAACTAACCAGACAAAAAGGATGTTAAGACTTCAATTCACAGGGTAAAATTGTAACGTTTTATATGTTCAATCGTTTTTTACAAAACCTATAAAAAAATGACTTACGCTTAAAAATAATATTAAATTTAAGGTATTTTCACTAATTTGTTAATGAACTCTTATATTTCCAATATATGTGTAGTGAGTGTTATTTCCCTTGTAGTAGTATTATTGCTACGTAAGTACCTATTAGTGTCATGAACTGTTGTGTTGTTATAACTGTTTGGACAAATGTTATCAAATATAGACAGATAATATGTCACAGAGACTAAGCATTAGTTTGATATTGATAAATCAAAAAAAAATGCTTCATATATATAAATGAAGAAGTATATTTAAGATTTATTTAATTGTTTTCACGGCTGAATCAAAGAGTCAGCATGGCTTCATGCATGTTGAATTATTTAAGTAGCACGAGGAGGGTGGATACAGGAATGACGACTAACCCTTTAATGCATTGTCATAAGAAAAATACTCTGTATGGCTAGATGTCCAACTGCATATCGGCGTTTCCTTGAGATATGTATAACGTCTAGAAGTATTTGAGTGTGTTGGATTATAGGAGTATATTGTTCATAATAATTTAGTCGTAATGTGGTGTTATTGCAACTTGACGTCATCCATCAAATGTTTCTACCTCCCGTGTATAAATACAGTATGGCAACAAAAACTCAATCGGCATTAGCCACATCAACTAAACATGCCGGCTATCGGTTAACGTTTTCTTAGCCAACTGCAGTTAAAGCTTGATTTAAAATTAAAACGACTTATAAAAAAGCATGGCAAAAACGAAACACAAAGAACATATTTTGAACAATTAATATGAACATACGGGACCTTTATATAAAAGAACGTTTTCAAAACGTTATACAAGTGTATGCGTTTTACGTATCGACATCCGCTTATTAAATACTTAAGTCATCCATTGGAGTAGGCAATATAAAGAACGAACATTCATCAGTGTTTCTCGAATATAAGCGTTATTATGCATCCGCAATAGAATATTGACTTTTCAAATTTAATTAGCACTACATAAAGGCTTTGAAGCACTGCTCTTTAATTTGAAGCATCCTTTAGAGAGACTTGGTTGTTTTTATGCATACGGATCACATCTCCTCGTTTAACATGCATTAACACCGTTTGCGTATCATATGAACTATTTGTAATTAGTAATGAGATCAATCAATGTGTCACTCGTAAGATAAACGCTGGAAACATTTGATATAAACTCATTCAGACGATCAATCTCGATGACTAGTTAAGTACATTTTTGTTTTATATGATACCCTGAATGCTTATATGTTTAATACTGTTTTTTTTCTGAGCTCAATTTTTGGGGATGTTCTATTTATAACTTATCTCGCATTGGTATGGTGTAAATGACTACACTAAGAAAATGAGATATGTCAATATACATAACCTCAAGGGAAATTCACCAGACAATATACACATAGAATATGGGGTTCCATACATCACAATTTGCCAGGGGTTATTCACAGACATTTTAAGTGAAAACACAAATTAAACTCATATTATCACAATTCAAATCGAATAGTGATACAAACGAAGCGCAATGTGAAGGTGTGTTTCAAGGTTGAACAAAATACAGAGGTTAAAACACTGTATGGTATAGCTATGTTATTAAAAAACTGTTTTGCAAAGGGCGGTTTTTGTGATTAAGCATATGGGTATTGTCAGGAAAACCTCATTATGCGCTTGAAGATTGTCTATGATTAATATTAGAGTTATAATGTGGTCTTACAATTTTCATGGTGCCCAATTCAATAGACTGGATCGACTATGACGTTAGTTTCTATTCGTTTTCGTCGGTAATGATCATTAACGTCATTCATATCCAGACTTGAATAACTATATGCTTATTATTATTGAATTTTTTTATATCAAGAAAGCATCGACTCGTTAAACGCTCGTACAAAATTTGTATCTTATTTTATTATGCATTAGCGAAGACTCACACAACTCGGAAAACTGTACATGTAAATTTATTATGTAAATTAACACAACATTCTAGTAAGACAGACGGACGGGACCTCCATAAGGGAAGCCCTGTAGATGTAAGAAACCATTTTCGAACTGAACTTCTTATTGAAATATTGACTATTTGAATTGAACTGAAACCACACAGTTTGCTTGTCGATATACTGTAGTTTATACAATAAGGCACGAACAGTAAATAAATGTACGAGAACATTTCTAACATCTCTACTGGAAAATAAACAAGTACTGTTTAAATTATCAGGGTTATTAAATTATATCCTCTGGGCATGAGGTACCAATCAGTGCAACGGACTGATACTGTACCTAATTGAACTCGCCTCTGGAGGATTTGTCGTATGAATGTATTCAAGGATAAAATCTGTGTACATGTACTTACTTAAATGTATACTTTACTAAAGATAAAGGTTATATGAGTGCGTCACCATCGTTGCACTTATGACCACACTGTCTATACATAACCCCACACTTTAATATTAATTTCACGCGTTTCGAAGTATAGCGTGAAATGTTTGTCTTACGCATTGTAAGAAGTTTACAGTAGAAATATAAGCGATTTTTATTGGTCAGTTTGTGCACGAAGAAATTGTGATAGTTTAAGGTTATGTAAAGTCATTCTACCAGCCGATTTCACTTCGGAAACATATCGATTTTGATTTAAAAGAATTATTGTGTATGTATGTGTTTTCACAAAAGAAAAAAATGTGTGTTATCTGTTTAAACATGCAACAAGATCAATGCTTTATTGAATGAGGCCCAACATTAAGTTTGTGATCTGACACCTGACAAATGGGCACAAGTTTCCAGCGTTCTCTGTTTTTTCCTGGTCGGTCAGTTCACAGTTAGAATTGTGTATCCATGTTTTCCATAAATGTTATATATGTATCACGCTTGTAACACTGATGTATTATCTCATATTTGCCGTGGCTGCACTTCGCAGAAATAAAAGCACTCGTCTGGCATTGCAGAATATAATTGCATAGAGCTGAGTGTATTTTAATTCGTGTTAAAGGCGTGTTACATGGAAAATTTTCGCACAGCATTTATTTTAAACTACTGGATAGTACAGTTAACGCAATGCATATTTATGTTTGTAGACTCTTAGAACAGTGTGGATAAAAATGTTAAATACAAATGAATAAACCTTTTATGAATAAAACCTATGAACATATGCATTCTAGCATATCCGACTCTGCGGACCATATATCCATGCAGATAATGAACACCAAGCATTAAGTTAATTTGACTAAACATATGAGTATCAGTAAAAGCATAATGAGTATGTTGAACAAAGCGTGATTGTAATGTGTTGTGTGGTAATGGCGACTGGGCAGTTAGCGTTAAAAGAAGGATCAGGTTCTGATAATAACACTTGCACGTGGAACATTAATCAATATTACTGTCAGATAATGTAAACCATTAAGACCATACTCTAAAATCGCATATCAATGCCGTTTACTTCCGCAAAGGAGATACAATGCCATCTTAGTATCAGCTCGCTGCGAGTTTGTTACCAGCATGTTCACTGTAGTTGAAATGAAGAGGGGTTTGTCATACAGAAAAAATGCAAATGTAATAGGGTGGCAATATACATTGGGGGGTGATTTTTTTAAAACGTAAGGCTTGTTATTCCAGCGTTAAGATTCAAACATACATTGGGAGTTATCAGGCATTTACGAGCATGACATTATAAAAAAATGACAGTGTCGTAGGGTCACTATACATATAAATTGCAAATCGTGTGATTCGTTGCGATAATATTTAAAGCAAACCAGCATAGGTTAGTTTTAATATCAAATGCATGTCATGCGATTTGCAGTTATTTCCAATTAGGTTTAATAGGGTCGTTTCGGGTCTTTAATCTGTTATAAAAGTTCCCTTTATTACGATCTGACTAACGATATTATGAAAGGTAGTGACATCGGCCGATTCAATCCTATTTTATCATCTGCAAGAAAACATGATCCACGAGGAGTAAGTACTTATAATTATCAGACACATTGTATAGAATGTTAGAAATGTACCTAGTGTTCGCTAGCATTTACTCGTAAAGCTCGATTACTAAGCAATTTAATGGCAATTCTGTACACACGCTTACCACAGTATTCATTGAAATCTTAATATAAAACATGCAAATGTTTAACATATTCTTTTGTGCATTAACAGTATAACTCTCTGCAGGTTTATATTATACATTAAGTAACTTGCCCTGTATATGTTGATTTATATTCTGGACTGTTTTTACAGTTCTAGTCTAAAATTTAAAATTGGGACATCGTTTGCATGTAATTGGCATCATTTTGACCAAATATAAAAGGCACGCTAAAGTAACAATTTGATACGATATAGTTTGGTACATTAAATAGCCGGTGAGGCCTCACCAGACCGGCATGTACAAATTCCGTAAGAGGCTACGGAAGGGAATATTCTAATCGCACAAAACGGTTCCGAAAGTTTGCATTATGGAGTTTCTTTTTACACATAACATTGTTAAAGGCGGAATAGGTAGATTGACGTTCATTAAAGGCTCATAAAAGGTGACGATCCGTAATTATTACCGATTTTTTAATATTGTTTGCATATTCTATTTATACAGGTTATCAAAAAACAATATATATACAATGTATGCTATTGTGCATTACCAAAAAACATGAGCAATACAACTTGTTTTGAGCTCAACATACAGTGTCCTCCAAGTCAATTGTGTTTACAAACAATCAGTTTATTTACATCGCTGTTTACTCGGGATAGAGCAAGCGCTCCGGTGAATCAGGTCACCAAAAATATATTGTTGATTGTCAACGTTTTCCGGTATCACTCACAAAGTAGGTATCTTCTAAATGGTTAAAACGTTTGTAGTGATCTGATAAGTTACTTTCTGCGGGTAAATTTGTTTTGTTTTAAAGAATTAAAATTGAATTTTATTTCGGCTATTTTTAGCATACGTCAGCGCCTTGAGGCTACACACCACGTTAGTTGCAAAGTTGTAAACATTTTTTCCAATTATGAAACGGGTATTTCTTCCATAATTCTTGAAAACGTTGCGCCTGAGCTGTGTTATTATCATTTTTTATGCAAGAGTAACTGAAATACGGAAAAAGTAGACCAGATTATATGCATAGTAATTGAATTTGTCACCTTCAATGAGCCTTTAAAATTACCTTTTAAACAATTTTGAATGAACTCACTTGTTTTACCGTATGTTAAATAAATAAACAAATGTAACACACATTTGAGGAAAAAAGGAGATTGTAGCGGGGCAAGTAATGTTCAATGGGATAGGAAATTCTTTCAATAATATAACCAATATCATTTTGTCAACACAACGGTGGTAACGAAAGTGTATTTGTAGTTAATAAACTTATTCTGTCCTGTTCGTTTCATTCGCGTCCAGTGGCATCTGTTGATAACATGTGTTGGTAATTGTGTTAATTGCAATCAAACTTATATGAAAGTCGTGAATAAATACTATTAAAGTAATTGGCAGCGTGCGAAATAATTCATTTCCTTATTGTTTTTTTTAGTTTCATTATTTGTATATGTTATTGATATCCAGTAATTCTAGTCTGCTGCTTTTGTTTCGCGCCATCCATTTGACTGGCACACACAGTGCCGTTTGCTCATCCCCAGTGAATGTTATTTCCATTATCCAGAATGTAATTCAGACAGTACCAATGCAATCAACCAAAACACATCTTGTTTACATGTCAATAACTAATGTTATGGAAACTACTTGCAGTTACCCGATTATACTGATTCATCATATCTTCGTTCTATGTAGAACGTTATAAAATCAATTTATGCGTGCCATAAAAAAGTGAAATGTTTATCCATAAAGCCACATTATAATTACATTACAACCCTATTATCAGGCATTTATAAATGGTTGAACCTGTTCGCGGATAAGATGTTAAAGGTTAAAATCTTTATTTGAACCATTGACTATCTTCAATCTAATGCAACCTTTGTACAGCGTGATTACTGAATTTTTGCAAAATAAATTATACAGTAACGGTCTTTTTGACAACAGTTCATCTTCAAACTTAGACACTATGCCAATCTGACAACTCTTGTTTAGACGCGTGTTATTATACAAACATTCGTTTGATCTTATTGTAATGAGCTAACGCAAACTAGAAATGGGCTTCTTAGAGTCACATACAACCAAAATATACAGTATATCAGTCAAATTTGATGAACACAATTTAAAGTAAAACTCATTTGTCATTTTACATCTTTGTTAATCTAAAGCCTCCACATGCGAATGCTATGCCATACATTATACTACTTTGTAGATTACACTGTTTGAGTATTACACATCGAACGATTGGTTAGCTGCTTAATAGAACCGTAATTACGGCGAACGAATGAATGGAGATTAAAGAAATGTCAAATTATTGTTGAATGCTGAAAGGGATAATTGGCAAGGCTACGTCATTAACGTACTTTATTTTGGACACAATACCATAACGTTAACGTAGAAATAACACTACAGATTGAATGTACATTCGTGTCGATTTGTGTATCATAGGAAGCATTACATTATACTAAAATTATACTTAATAAACGTATCAGCTGTCAATATACAATTCTAAATAGTTTGCGTTATATTTGTATTTATAATTAGTTTTTAAAAAACAGATATTAAAGAAACATTTGTTTGCTATAACTAATATACATGTTAACAGATTATATGACAATTCTGAAATGTAGCCTTAGCAAATGTATTTTAAATTTATTACAGTGCACACAAGCATTAAATAAGATATTATTCCGCCCAACTGCCCACTTATTTTTGTAATACAAAATAAAAATTTAACAAAACATATAACGAGCTTAACAAAAAATACACTTT
>VMBQ01009225.1:0-33449 GCA_007657795.1 Dreissena rostriformis
GATAAAACTCACAGTTACACTTCACGGCAACGCAATGTTTACAGTTAGGAGTGTTTATTTAAGTGCCAAAAGAACATTAACAAAAGGAAAGGCAATAAACTGTATCATTGAACCATATGCTACCACAGTGGAGACATCAACAACAATGTAAGTCGTTTACTTTTTTATTATCCCAACCTTCTTTATTTTAGTGACTTTCTTTACTTTGGGACTTTATCACAGTAATTATCGGAGGCACATTATACGTACCGTAAATTTTGTTTTCTTGCAGAAAGTGTGTTGTATAGCATTGCGTCTCTTGCTCCATAAGGTATTTCCGTCGCTCATCGCTGCTTACCACGGCTACCGGCTGACCAGAGAAATGATGCACACATCTTATACACATATACTAATATAGAATGTGGTGTACGTGTCGATGTATTTTTGACACTCTTTTTATGCTGTATGTCTTGATAATTTGATAGTTTAATTTTTTCAAACATTGGGCAGTATACCCATATGTATACATTGATACACATTCTACAAATAAATAATTACAACGATAATTATACATATAGTTAGCAACATTGTATAAATATAATAATGATTCTTGCAAATATGCAAATATTTGTTGGATGTAATAAATCCATATGTCACGCAAAGTCAAAGTGGGCGAGTTTTTTAATGGTACATTTTCAGTAATTCAAGCGCTTTTAGAACGTTATATAAATATGCATGCTACTGTTGTTGGTGATATAACTAATAGTCATGGCGATATTAAAGTAGGGAAATGATAATACAATCGTATCTGTAATACATACGAAATGAATGTATATCTATGACACATACATTAAACTAAGGACTCATTATTATTTAGTAAGTTTGCAGCTTTAATGGCTCAAGTGAAATAAGAACTGTTTTTCAGAAGGTCTCTATTCATTAACAGACTCGGAGTTGATGTATATAAACATGCGTATCAGGATACACACGAAATTGGCATTAAAACTGTAGAATGTACTTTCCCTTGCTATCGAAGACTACTTTGTGACAGCATCGTTGTTAACGTGTTGTTGTTTTTCAATCCTTTAAACGCACCCTAAATTTACTCCAATATAAAGCATTTAATACGTGTTTAGTAATTCAACATATCCGAAAAAGAACCTAAGAAAAACATGTTAAATAGAAAATAAAGCGAGACTGTTTGCAAAAGGTTTCATTGATCTTGAATATAGGCTTTAACTAAAGTATTTAAGGTAGGGGCAAAGCCAGTCTGAGACAAGCGAAAAAGGAAGAAATGACAGATGACTTTACTTTACTCTTGCTATAGCGGAACCAAAGCCTGTGCAATGAAAAGTGATGATTCATTGGGCGTATTATTTAAACAATATGTGACCTTTCCATGCCATCTGTCATTTTATAGATTCTAGGTCAATGAATTAAGAGGATAGTTTTGTATTATATATCGGGTAATGTAAACAGACCATAACACGCAATCGCGTGCATCTTAAAGAAAAGTAGCGACATTCGCAAGAATTTCCGCCGGTTGGTGAACAATCCAATATGATGTAGACGAATAATCAATGATTTCTTAATTAAGATCGTAAATATTAATGATATTTGAATGAAGATTATATTCAGGAACTAACGGCGGGTTTTCCATGATCAAACGAATACTGTTCTGATTTTCTATTAATTAAATATGAAAATGAATACGAGTAATGTATACAGTTTGGATGAAGTTAGTCGAAGGCAAACATAAACATATGTTAAAAGGTTAAAGGTCCGGTTAATAGTTTGCTTTAATAACGTATGCATCTTCAGCCGACTTTCACATTAACCCCCCGATCACTGGGATTTGAGTCGTCCGTTTACATATGGCGCAGTATGCAGCCACGGCACATTGGCTTATTTCCCTCACAGGTACCCATTTATACACCTGGGTGGAGAGGAGCAAGCGTGGGATTAATTTTTTGCTCAGAAAAATCCAGTGCCCTGAGCGGGATTCGAACCAGGGACCTTCCGATCCCTAGACCAGCATCCTAACACTAGACCACTGTCCCCACAAACTACTTCTGAGTAATTGAACGGCATTAGTTTATAATTAAATTCTTAAAAACCAGTAAGATTCGAACATAAAAATAACATTTGAACGTGTTTGACATTATTCAATTTTCCACTTAGACCACATAGCATTGTAATATTATACCTCTAATGTTCACACATTATTTGTGCCTTTTTGGTAATTAGATCTTTTACAGCAAGCAAAAAACGAAAAAAAAAACAACGACCAAGCAGAAGTTTATCTTATAATTTGTATCATCTTCATATTGCCATTTATAAAGATGGTTGTACTTGAACCTGATGTATGTGTTTTCCATGTAAATTTACACGTGGTTGTTCGGGCGGGTTGCAATGGAAATAAGTAGTTGCATATTAATTGAAAGGCGTAAGATAATTCATTCCATTCGTTTATTATTGTGGATACTTAAAATTATGCCATTCGCTTTTTTGTTTTCCTACCCTAAAGGGAAAATAAAAGTATTTAACACATAAATTGTCAACGCATATTTGAATTTGAAAATTTGATACTTATATCAGTATATATAGAACAATCAATCTGTATAAAAATGAGCAATGACGTATACCATTAACCAACATATTTAGATAATGGCTGCAACAAGAACAAATATATGCTAAACTTTGTATATCATAAAATGAGCTACTTGTATGAAGAGTTCAAAACAATGCTTTCGTTATAAATAGAGAGACATAAATAAAACAAACATTGTTTCAGGTAAATTGATTGTTTTTTCTCGATACCGATACACCAAGCAGGTGACGTTCTGTCTGTCATCATGTTTTACCCACATTCTTATGTCAGCAAGATGAATCAGTGCATAACGAGTATACATACGTTTTTCTCTTCACGTATAAAAACGCTGAAACGTATGCACGAAGAAGTTATATAGTTCATTAGAATTCACCATATAAATGTGTTCGCATAGATTCATTTGTATTTCAAATAGCTGACATATCTTAACACAGGTATGAACGATTTGAGGCTGTTTGGTTTATTTAAGTGAGTTTTAAAGTTGTGCATATCCTTCAATCCATCGGTACTGGGTATCTGCTTAAGAAACCTTTATAAGATGCAACAGTTTTGCACTCAGCCATCGATATAGTCTCAGAGAAACACATACTCACACTTTTTACAGACATATTCAGATAACCGTTTAGGCAGCGCAGCCAGTTACCATTGTGTTATTAAATACACGAGTTATACATTTATCGTATTGATTTAATCATATGGCTATATCCTCATTTAACGCAAGAATTTACAATCTTCACAAGACACGAAGTATACTAATTTGAACGTTCACATGCCGAGTTCTTTTTAAATGAATTAACAATTTGTGTAAGTGTGTTAAGGATCGATTCAATTACGATTTATTTCATAAAACAAGTAAGTCGAGGACAAAGTCCGCATCAATAGATAATATTTTTTTAACGACTGTTATATGTAAAATATCAGAAGCAGAGATCTGATTTCTGTTTGAATTGATTTTAATTAAGATGGCAATAATGCGGTTTTCCAGTGAATTAAATACTTTAACCTCAGATTTTGAATTATATTCATTAGTTTGTTAACCGATCTGCCGATAGAAATACCCGTGCCGTGTAAAATGCGGAACTGTCAACATTGAAGGTACGTCCTTTAAACAAGCAATAGAAGCTGACATAATTAATGGCTTCTTTATATAATAACATGTACCATTCATTTTTATCAGATCTACCGATATTAAAAACTGTATGCTATACAATGCGAAACTTACAATATAGGGGGTACGTCCGTTATGAAAGCACTAGAAGCGCGAGTAATTACTTGAATAGCACTATTTATACTTCATTTAAAACAATATATAATTAATTTATGTAATTGTAGTTTAAAAGTCGTGAGCAATCCCTATTTGTTACTTTGTAGAACCAGTAAAAGAGTTAATCAAGTTAAATCTCTAAACGCATAGTTGTCCAGCATTCCAGTTACATAACCAGATTATGTAGAAGCTCAAAACAGTGTTCAGCTGCTTTGATTTTCAATCTTTTATTGTTCTGTATCGTGGTTACAAAAAACAACATTTTAATTAGTTTTGCTTTTGTAAAACTACGAAGAAAGACGTGTGAGCTCAAATCAATTAAATGTGGATTGGCTTGAATTCTTCCACAAGAATGCACACACGACACTACAATTATTATATGAATAGTGCTTTAAGAAGAGCGTTTTAACATGTAAAAGATATAATTAATTAAACAAATTATTTTATTGTCATGAAATAAATACCAGTTCAAGATCCCATTTATATAACAAAAGCGTCTTACTAAACAATAAAAGCTTCGTCAGTATTTGCTCAAAGCGTTCGCAAAACAGCTTAAGTGGTGAATTAAACCCAATGTGTTTTCTATCTAAATAATTCCGATCAAAATATTTGCAAGCTTTTCCTTTTAGATCCTTGTCGATAAAAACAAACGTTTTTCAATTAAACAAATGAAGGCATTTTTTTCTTAGTTTATTGATATTGTTTAAACATTACAATGAAACTCTCAATCAAAAGTATTGAGTCAACGAATATGCGAAAGGTCAATATTCTTGTAATAATAAAACGGTACGGTTATGAGATTAACACCGTAGATTGTCAGCATACTACCTTTTTATTTCTTAATCATCCTGTACATATTTTCTTAGGTAAAAACTTTTCGACTCATAACCTTCTTTTCATCTTGTACATATTATAATAAATTTCATCTCATTTCATTTAAAAGGTACAGCGATATAAGTATGTTTGCATACACAAATGTATCGCATACAGCGATATTTGATAACTCGATTATTTTCATGTATTATTATTCAAAGAGTTTATTATTGTTTTATTGTTAAGTATTGAATAATTATAGCGCAAACAAATCAGTAGGCATCCACAACTTTGAATACACATTGCGGTACATCTTTGTCACCACGCATTTTTTCGGCGTAATTATTCAAGCTCACTTTTGACTAAGAATGATGTGCGATACTTTTTGCAGGGGGGACTATAAATGCCAATCGAAACGGGCAAAGGTTTTAACTTTTTGAGAACGCAAACGTACAACAATTGTAAAACGTATACCAATAACGGTTGCGTACATTTGGAGAATTACTTTTGAAACTTCAGCTTTGAAAGAAACTCTCAAACGTTGATGTTATTTAAGTTTATAAATCGTGTTTATTTTATTATGCAAGAAGTATGAATTAATTAATTATCGTTATGCATTAAATCGATTGTATTGTTTTGCTTTTATATTCTTAAATGACTATTATTTGTTTTTTCATGTTATGTTGTTATTTCTAGTAAGGTGACCGAGAATAGTGTATGTATTCAGGCATGAACACGATGTACATTTGTATAAGTCTAAATACACTATCTGTCTGTCATTGAAATCCTATTATACTTACATTTCACCCTTTGCGTCGCGTGAACACACTATTTTCTATGCTAAGGGCGTGTATTATATCTCTTATGGGATACGAAAAGTCACCATACCAATCATAATCCATTTCTGGATTTAGTTATACTTAAACTGAAACGAGATCGTTTATTTATATATAGTATGCACTATTGATAACATGCGCCAATGTTCTAAAGTTTCATTTGTTGTATTGTATTACGTTTTGCAAGATGTGATAGTAAAGAACTGATAATAGATGCGTCAAGATGCAACTACTTTATTGAATACGATAACAAAAAATTAAGTCTATTTATATAAAAAAAAAAATTGAGGCGAAATATATCAGTAAAGAGTAATGATTTTTTGTGTAATAAATACGATAGTTAATATCACAGATGAAGTCAACGTGGCATTTATGTAAAGACATCACTGTCTTAAACGTACACAATAAAAATTGTAGTATGCAGATAGCAATATATGTATTCACTTCGTCTATATAATAAGCCAACATGTCATTTTACGATGCACATTTAATAAATATATTGCGTGAGAACGGACTTGTATTGATCCTATATGACAATATATCATATCATATTTGCTATCAGTTGGCGAAGTAGTGTACCTTAATAGGTTAACTATTTGAATGCTCATACATTTGTTTTATATAAATAGTTGTGATATGCCACATTGCATATTCATGTTTATATAACGTGCATTTCTATATGCTCATCGTGATATGTACATGATATGTAAAGTGTTTCTACATTGTTTATTGTAATCAATGATGTACATGAAATAAAAAATTCGACATTGAAAAAAAGATTACTTTGAAAGATAACCATTTTAAAATGGATCCGCACGGAAATGGATTGAATGAACTATGAATTAACAGATGGTTAATTATCTTATTAATTTTCTTCAAGCTCATGATAATATAGGGCGTAATATTAGGATAAATTCACAAATACATTAGCGTGTGGGCTATACAGAAGATAATTTCCACAACGTTTATTGGCAAAATGACTATATATTAGGGTTTAATTACTAGATTTAATGAACATTTCATACAATATGTTGTTAATTGGACACAATATAATTTTCAGTCGACTACACGATATTGTCACGATTTCTATGTTGTATATCAGTTCATTACAACTCAAAATGAAGAAGTAATTACACTTCATTCAACTGCATTTTCAAGAAGTTACCACATCATATAAAAAGTGTTTAGATCATATCAAAAAAGTATCCGTATAATAAAAGGAAGTTATCACACAATATAAAGCAGTAAGCTCACCATATCAATACGTTTTCACTTTATTTTCGGAAGTAGCCACACCACATAAAAGAAGGATTCATTTCATATCGAGATGTATCTACATCACAAACCAAAGTAATCATGTCGTATAAATAGGTATCCACATTATACAAGGAAGTATCCGCATCATATAAAAAACTAACAACATTACATACAGAAGTAACTACACCGTATAATGAGTAACCACAGCATATCAAGAAGTATCCACATCGTATAAAAAAGAATCCACATCATAGAAGTAAGTAACCACGCCACATGGAGATGTTTTCACATATAGATACTCTTTATTTTCACTTTTCAGTGATTTACATACAATATAAAGCAAATATGCATTCACATGAATAAACATAGAGTTAGGTACTATTTACATAAATCATTCTTTATATCTAAATATTATGTATAAAGAGATCAATAAAACGTCTGTTTGTTTTAAAACACATTACAGTTAATTTTAGGTAAAACACATATAAATGAAGTTACATATACTCCCGGTTGTATCGTCATCAAGGGTGTTTGCCGCTGATAGTAATAATGTCACCATATCATAGGGATTAGTATTGGGGAGAATGTCACACGCTCGTATGATTGTAAGTCTTTATTCTCTCAGTCTTTGACAAGAGGCGACGGTATGAATGTCGCTGTTTAGGATTATGAGACCACAGTGTCTGCAATGATGTCCGGGAGTTTGTTCCCGGATATATTAATATATTGACAAATAGGTTTAATACATTGCTATTTGGACAGAACAACGTTAATGTGTTAAGACAGTCAAGTCGTTTCAAACGTATAAGCTTAAATAAGAGATGCTGACGTTTGTCTATCATATTCTCATATCGGTCATCACAACTTTTTTGCATATACAAAATAAAGCATTTGCAAATAAAATAAGCATGTATTTGAATGAACACAAACTCACGTACAGATCAGAAAGGGATTGTCTGGATCAAATAACGCTTCCGTGGCCTTAATGGCATTAGTGACATATTTTTTTTGGAAGTAACCGCTGATCATAACTTAATTGTTAAACTTTTTGTATAATTTCTGGACGAAGAAGTTTTTTTTACNTACTACTACTACTACTACTACTACTACAACTACTACTACTACCTAAAATTGTTTTTTAAATAGCACACACTTAACATTGGAAAAAGACCAAGCCAATCTAGCATGCATTTTAAATTGTATAATCTTGATGTCGTCATTTTAAGACCACTCGAAAGATATTAACATGGCAACACATTGATCGCAATTATCTTGATGCGCCATGGCAACTGTATCTTGTGTTTGTGTTTCATCATATAAACGAAATCTACAGCCGGTTTGGGCGTTATTGTTAACCATTTTGCTCTATTTCGAGCAGACAGCACACGTCAATTCTCGGCCGTTTACTTAAGGCGGGCACCGCAGTGACCCACACATAGACTCCACGAAATAAAAAAGTGCACCGTCAAAGTTTTCAGATCCTCCTGGGAGCTTCTCTGGTCTCGAATCTATACAGACATACTCTGTCGCAGCAGGCTGCCCGGAGCCGCTCGCTGAAAGGAAGCCATGGTATTCCATCGTCCAGCAGGACGGACACTCGTTCTTTGCCGGAAGCATATAGACGGTCGAACGTGTTGTGTGACACACGGCATACGGTACATCATACTCTTTAGGATCCGTTCCAAAAAAGTTTTGTCGGTTCCGGTCATCATATTCATATTCTGCACAATATACCTTGGCGTCCGCTTGCACCCCGTCCTCGAACACACCCCATTTCAGGTCCTTTGGCAAACCCAGGTAATTTGCGGCTGCTCCGGTGCTGGTGAAGTGACCCTGCCACGTAGCCGTCATACACCAGATGTGAGCCGTTCCCAGGACAACTTGAACGGCCCCATCTGATGTAAACATTGCCGTTCTCTTTGCTTATCTTGTCTTGGAGTGTCTTAATGTCATCACCCGACTTCGTCTCCGATTCTATCGATATAAAGTATAACTATTTCTGAAAACATTTACATCTGGAATATTAATTTTATGTAGTAGTTATTCTTTATTTATTTACCATTCTGCGTTTCTAATTATGTAAAAAAGACCAAATAAAACTAATAAGGCCTACAAACTGAAGTGGTTAAATATCAAATTGGTAAATTTCCTTATGAGATGTCATGAATGGTTTAAGTCACATTTTTGGATATTTAAATTACTGTATTACCTTATTGAATAGACATAGTCCAACATTAACAGTGAGAAAAGAAGAAAAAAAAGACAGATTTAATGTGTAATTGGCAACAATAAACGAGAAAATTAAATTAAAATATCAACGAACCAGAATGAACCAACATGATCAATTATTCAATAATTAAACAGCTTAAAGAAAACACATACAGACAACATTCACGCGCCAGTTGATCTTGTAGTTCTTTGACCGAGTCCATTTAGGTTTTGTGCTCGTATTCCATCTGGGTTATCTTCGTCATCATTTTGTAATCGTAGTCATAGCGTGAAAGACACGTTGGCTCGGTTTGTCCATTAGCTCCTTTACAATGTATTATTGTGACAACCATCAGTTCAAACGCAGATTTCCATTCCGAATGTATATAAATCCCGGCGCACGCCAGAAATGTGTTACTGTTTATGTTCGGGAATGTACTCAACTTGAAATCGAAAGTGTAAATGCGCGCACAACTTGGTTTTCTCTTTTTATACGTCAATGCGTATAAAGGTAAAATTGTTCGAGACAGGTAATCAATCGAAAAACATGATGAAAACAATCCGAGTTTCAAGGACAATTGTGAATAACAAGGCTATTTAAGAGACATTCTTTACCATAGTTTAGGTAACACTAGTAATACGATCATTTAAAAGCTATACGCGCGCGTTATGGTAAAGCTTGTTCCCTTGATATTGTATTTGAAATGCAAATTAACGTTGATTTGAGCGTGTTATCTGTTCGGGTTTTGTAACAAAATAACAACACTAACAACAAACGGAAAATACAATGGTTTGACATTGAGGAATTATAAGTGATGTATATATNTGTTCATTTTTTTTCTCAGTGGAATATAAATATCCATCATTTGGATTAACAACATCAGTACATCTCCATCATCGAACGCTCAATTAATCAGTGAACTTCACGGAAATTCGGAAGATGAGGCGCCGAAGGAATTCGTTCAGGTCGCCACGGACATATTCATTTATTTTGCATTTCTTGATGACAGACAAGGTCTATTTGTAAGAATGGTTGGAATTATGGTAGACAAAATGTACAGAAAACCGGGCGAGTTAATATGCAATATGGCGGGAACCAAGGCGAAAGCAACATGTCATCAATCGCGCGAGAGTAACGCTTTAGAATATGCCGCCGTATTAATTTCATGCGAAATACCGATGACTGTTACCACAGATCTATTGGTCGAAAATGGAGTGATGATAGAAGATCAAGAGTCACAATCGCTGCAAACTGAAGTCAGAATTAGTGTGAAATTTCCAACAAAAAAGGAATAAGGGAACGCGCGATTTAAAGATTGGAGTTTGTGTGCCGCCATTGTTCTGGGATATTTCTCCTGTGAAGATCATTATATTTATTGAGGTTACTAAAATCTACGGTGAAAGTCATTTTTTATTCTACACTTATGAAATAAGTGACTCTTTAATGCGCGTGTTGAACATGAATGAAAACCTTGGGAAGATCACAATAATACCATGGAAACACAATGTCGTGCGAGAATACGATGACGAGAGTGCGATAATACGATGACGTCAGTGCGAAAATACGATGACGACAGTGCGACAATACGATGGCGACAGTACGATATGACTATCGCATTGTCGCCATCGTACTATCGCACTGTCGCCATCGTATTTGCGCACTGTCGCATTGTCATCATCGTACTATCGCGTTCTCGCATTCTCGTCATCGTATTCTTGCACTCTCGTCATCGTATTCTCGCATTGTCGCCATCGTACTCTCGCGTTTTCGCATCTGGATTTTAATGTGTAACCACGATGGCCCTAACGGTATTCCGTAAGATCACGATACAACCATGGAAACCCAATTTCACGACGAGTCAGATTTGGTATTACGGACAAAGTGCAGTCATATGGACATGTTTGCTCTACAATATGTACATATTTGACTACGTAGCATTCAATGACATTGATGAATTTATTGTGCCCAGAATAAGGGACACTTAGAAGGAGATGATACAATCATTTCTTCGGCATAAACTGTCAGATAGAACGAAAGCGGCTTTCGAATTTAAAAGTTACATGTTTAAGGATTCATCCAATTATCGCCGAGTATCAACCAACAATTAACTACAGTAAGCTACCATAACAGCAAAACTGCGAACGGATTCATCTGATGAAATCCGTTCAAAGGTTGTTATTAATCCGTAAAGTGTTCGAGTAACAAATTCATCATCTTGGTCAAGGCCTCGGCCCCGATGATAAGGCAGTAAGAATATCCGACTCTAATGCCGCCGTGCATCTTTAAAGACTGCAAGAAGATGACGTGTTCAAGGTCATTTGAAGGCGCGTTGAAAATATGCCAAGTTTCGTTGTGGACGAGACAATAGCGAAATATAAGGAATCAATTGTTAAGGCTGTAAAGAACGCAAACGAATGATTAAATTTAATTTAAATACTTGTCTAATGACTTTTGTTTAAACATATTATTCTTCAGCATATCCCGTCATCAATATGATTTATGCTACATAAGAGAAATTTGATAACGGGAAGTAGTATTCAAAATCGCATGATCAGTATTTTTTCAAATTACTGTAATACTGTAGTAAGAAAATAATCGCAAAGAAGTCAATAATAACGTGTCTGGTTTTTACTACAATCATGTTTGAAAATAAATACGTACAATAATTTAAAATGACCACAGTATTTAACAAGAACTAATTTTAACAACATATAATATATCATACAACACTGGTATTTATGATACAGATAGCTATGATAACTACACTATGTTAATACTGGCATTTTAATAATGTTTCACTTGCAAATACCTTCGCGTTCGGTTAAAAAAGAGTCAATGACGATTTCCTCTTATGCTTAAACGGTAACGTATTTTCGAGTATCTCTTTTTCTGACCACAACTACATGTATTTAGCCAATATCTAAAGACATGTTCCTGTTATTCTTGGTTTTGGCTTTTTACTATTAATATATGATATAGATTCACTAATGATTCATGATGATTATCATGTCATTTCGTGACAGACAATCTAACAAAACGTCGTGAAAGATTTTAAATTGTGTTTAGTAAATGGTGTACAGTTCCATCGACATTAAACAGAGTTGTTCAATTCGTATAAGTTTATTTAGTCTAACAGTTTTTTTTAAGGTATTGACTCTAAAACTTAGGTTTGTGTTGGTATCTGCATACTTCATAAATAATGGATAACTTCTATCTTTACAACCGGTATCATATAAATAAACATAATTACATATGCTGTCTATCACAACATTGTACTAGATATAATAAGTAATATATCACACAATTGGGATACGACATGTACGAATTACAACACATTACTAGTCATATAGTATGTTTCAACTGGTGGTTATGTACAAAATACATACTTATATAATATTATTTTCCTGTTCATCATATAAAAATCATTTAAATATTATATTCAAATATCACAGCTGCTCTTTTTCCAACATATATCTCTTCGATTGAAGAGAGATAAAGTTTTACAAGTAATTACACTAAACCAGTAAGTTTAAAGAGTTGTTCACAATTTTATGTCGTTAGGTCAACACTGGCTATTGTTAAAATGTACAGTTTTAAAATCACTATCATCATCAGTTGTTGCTATAGTTACACAAGGTCCTCAGACATAATATCACTATTATCATCAGTTGTTGTTATCCTTACACAAGGTCCTGAGGCATGATATCACTACCATCATCAGTTGTTGCTATAGTTACACACGGTCCTCAGACAAAATATCACTATCATCATCAGTTGTTGATATAGTTACACAAGGTCCTCAGACATAATATCACTATCATCATCAGTTGATGTTATCCTTACAAAAGGTCCTTAGACATGATATCATCATCATCATCAGTTGTTGTTATCCTTACACAAGGTCCTCAGACATGATATCATTATCATCATCAGTTGTTGCTATAGTTACACAAGGTCCTCAGCCATATTATCACTATCATTATCAGAAACATCGCAGTTTAAAATCGGATCACTTTCTACTAATGTAGTTGTTTTGATATTGGTATCTTTGGATGTCAGTTTGACCATAGGGTTACTTTCGATATCCCCGTTCACCGCCTCCAAAGCATGACCATTCACCACCTCAGAACAATGTGTTGAACCGTGTAGTCCATTGTTTGATAGGCGTTTTTGTGCCGGTTTGTATATAGTCGATTTGCCGTTCGGTAAATCTCGCGCGTCAGAGCTCGCGGACGACGCTCGGTGATGTGATATAAATGACGTCATCGTGTCACGAGTGCTTCTTTTGCACGAACTGCCACCTCGTCTCAGTACAAAACGATTCCACTTTTTTCGTACTTCTGATATAACCTGAAAACAACGATTTTGGCTATTAAAGTATTCCGCATAATAATGCGTCTGGTGATTTCGATGTTATTAAATTCCACCCTCTAACACCCTAGTTCATGAAGATTAAGATCCAAATACTTTATATAGACTTTTGTGAAAGTAATGTGTTTCTTACCTCTCCATTCAAAAAGCAGAACAGTAGGCTGACGAGAAATCCCTGAAATAAAAAACGCATTGGAGATGATATTAGTTTTAAAAAACTTAAGCATACACATATGTACATCGACAGACATGTTGAAAGGAATCCTATATTTTATTGTGCTAAACGATATACGAATCAATATGAGAACAGCTATTGTTTCAAAACTATTGTCTTTTTATATCGTCCAATAAAAACTAGGATGGGTTCTTTTTTTTAAATTTATTTCAAATCATACATTATATATATTCATACATGTATTTCATTTGCAAAAATGGTCCTAACAAAGCATACAATAATATGCCTTATAATGATTTAACCTTGGTTTGTAACATTGATATCAGTGACACCAGTGTGTTTACTGCTATATATAAACAGTGATGTTATAAGATAACACAATACTGCCATGGGTTCTTGATGCAATAACTGGAAAACCATTCATGCTTTCAAAGGATGTGGAGTGATTACCTGAAAAGAATTGAAGAACATCTCGTAGTAAAGTTTGACGAGTTCCGTCGTCTCGTCCACGTTGTCAGGGAGACCAATAAACACGATGTAATGGACGCCGAACAAGGGAATAAGAACCAGCGTCGATTTTGCCAACTTCCTGTGTGTACATTTAAATATTTGAATCAAGTCATGCAATATTTATGTACCAAAAATGTTAACTTTTAACAATGTTGTTGTTTTATTTCAATAAGTTTGCCTAAATAGAAGATTACCAGATCAACGTTGAATTCATAATGTAGAAATCTTGCGTTGACGAATCCTTATTCTAACTATGCTAAGTACATATTATACGATTTAATAAAAAGAAGAACAATCGATTAAAAAGGGGAGAAAAGTTTTCTGGTTATATTAAAATAAAAATATTCCGTGAATTTTGGACGCACGACACGGGCGCATTCGTAACAAAAACCCTACAGCAAATCATTAACTTACATCGGCTTTAGTGATGCTATTACTTCAAAACCATCATGTACATTTGACATGAGCAAATGATAGAGTCACATTTAAAAGGTTTGATAATATCAGTGTTAACTATTGACAAAGGGGTTGTTTGTAATAATATATAATATATAAAAGAACGTTTTCAAAATATTACATATTATATAAACATAGGTATATGCTGTTAACATTTTAATGCATAGGTACACTGTTATTATTGATGCATCCGTAGCGTGCATTTTGTAGTGTATGCTAACACGCTATCAAATTCCATCTCCAGTATTCTAACACTATGCGTATTTACTATAAATAATGTTCAGATCAAGAATATTGGGATCATATGCTGGCATACACTAGATTGATCCTTGCATGCAAGCTAGTATAATTACCATAGTCCGTCGCTACAACACACAATTATGAACCACGTTTATTTGGCATGTGTCTTATAAGCAACTAAGTGGTTAATTCACTTTCTCCAATGGATGTTTTGGTATGCGTGTTCTTTAAGAAAAGACTATCTAATGGTGACAAGAATGTATTTCATGATAACATTTATGTAGTTTCATTATTTTTATATTTGATATATTTCGATCGAGTATTTGTTTCTAATAAGCTCGATATCCTTCATATGGTGTTCGTACAGTGCATTACGAAATGTTGGATTTATACTATGTGAGCGTTTATATCGAATACTAGGTTAGTAATGAATACAGAAACGTTTATTTAGCGAGTCTAAGAAAACCTGAACCACGAGTCTTGGCTATTGATTCGTGTTTTCTTGCTGAGCAAATAAACTATTCTGTATTCGAGACTTACCTGGTATTCTACTGATCCCATCATTTTGTTTTTTCAAAAATGAGACCTAATTAAGTAAACAAACACAAGAAAGGTCTAAAGTTGCCAGAAAAATATGATAAACATCAAATAACGTCATGTGAAGAAACAAAATGACTTCAATGGTCTGATCGTAAGTCCTTATCCCGGTAATGCTAAAAAAAAGCTAACTTTACTGGATGATGGGATAACAATTGATATTTTTAATCAGTTAAATTATAAAATATAATATCAAATGTAAAGATAATAGTCAGTAAATATGATTTCTGAACTATGAAATAATGATGCAGATCTATGAATAAATGTATTTTCAACATGAATATTATTGTTCACATACCTGTATCTGTATCGGTTAGTGTCTGGTGCATTAAAAGCTGTAAGCTTCGTGAACAAAACACGAATGATATTCAAGAATATGATGAAGTTGATCTGAAACAATCAATTATTGAACTCAGCGAGTTACTAAACAATCGACATTATTGTGCATACACATGAGTACTAATGTAACTAGATTCGAAATGTGTTAAAGTGTGCACCAATTCTGGTGAGAAATTAACAAATACAATTAAAAAATACATATTGTTCATGAGAGTCAAGGGGTCATAGTAAAAAGGTTCAGCAAAATCAATTCAATTTGTCAATATAAATATATTTCGTTGATGCTAAAACTTACTGTCGGGCAATTCAACGAGTTTTAATCAAACAAAGCAACAAACAGAGAAACAAATTCCGCATCGCCGTAAAAAAACGTCAACGAATCTTATGCAGAGGTTGCTATACGAAAGTTGTTTATGTCATTACCCCCATGGCAGCGACAATTGGGCCTCGTATCAACCAGAAATAACCATTGGTCGGGTGTGTGTTCCAACAGCTGAAAATATTTAAGACGCACATTAATACACTAGCCTAGGTTTAAAATAAGAACTAAGTTCTGTTCATTTTTGAACTAGACTTACTCATTCCTCATTTTCGAAAGAGACTTGCTAGTTTATGAACTAGGTTAACTCATTTACTGAAATAAGTTTACTCATTTTCTAACTGAGTTTACTAATTAAAAGCACTAAGTTAACTAATTTTCGAAGAAAGTTTACTGAATTTCGAACAATGTGTCAAAGTTTTGGATTATTTGGTTGGGATAAATTTATAAAATTAGTTTTTTCGATTGTATGCTACTTTTAAACAATGAATGCTAATCTCACAATATTAAGAAAGCACATTCGTGGTTATATTAGCATACATATGTTTTATTTTCTAGAAAAAGTTGGTATCTGGTAGACATACCCTCAACAGAATCATTTTTTGCGACCCAAATAACATTACCACTAACAGATTAAGCACATCACTGGTCTAAAAATTCCAGTCCAAACATGTAAAACTGACCCTTTTAATCGGTTACTTACAGCACATCCTCCAACAAAGCCCGCACAATGACCCACGGTACCACAAACAATGCTGGTGCACCTGAACATCAAACAGAAGGTCATGCTACAAATGACTGCACGAAACATGGATGTAAATTTCATGCCACTTTTACGTTATAAGAGGTAATAATGCTCTCGTTATATAAAATGCATTTGAATCGCAAAAGTTCGGTTTTGCGTTTTGTTCGCAACAAAAGCAAACCTACGTTTTGGAATTATAATAGATACTATAATTTTTCCTACAAATATCACATGCAATTTTGCAATAATTGCACTTTCTGAGAACCATGCATGCTATCCGTTTTACAAATGATACTGTTGTTGTTTCACCAAGTCTATTTGCCGGCCATATAATTAATTAACAGTAACAACGCAGCCTGATTACTAGCGAAATACAATATAAATCGAGTAAGAACAGCACGAATTTACGATACCATTCAGATAATTACATGGAAACCCTCATTTACTTTAGTCTATATTTGAGTTATTTATTATCACATAATTATGAAATATAAGTCTTAGCAGAAATATAACCGATAGTAATTAGGATCATCTAAGTTCTAATTGACAGATACTATGTCGCAATTAGAAGAATACGAACCAAATACTAAGGATTTAGTTTCTGCTAATAACATCATTTCGTAAGAAGGACATAGTTTCTCTTAATATTTTATTCTACGTATTAGCGGGAAGTTCTTCCAAATAAATTTTTCCCTACCAGGAATATGTGTATGTATGTGATAATTAGTATAGAACTTAAGATGTTGATATTATGACGCATTGGTGTAGTACCTACTTCTAAATTAGACAGATTCAATTGTAATAAACACATACTATATTATATATATATATTGGAATGAACTTAACGTACCCCAGCCGAAGATCACAAGTTTCTTCACCCCAGATTTCTCCGAAAACATGGCGACCGTAATGAGCATGTGAAGGTATATCCCTTCCGTAAAGATCCACATGTAATTGGCGCACAAGATGTAGTTGAAGACGGAGAAGAATGTCTTGCATTGCCAATGCTGAAATGAGATCGATATGGTGTCCGCCTAGCGATCGGGAGGTCACGGGTGTGATCCCCACAGTGGGATTGTTCTTTAGATCTCACACAAAGATACCAAGTACTGGTTCTACCCAGGCCCAAGACTCCTTGTATAGTCAAAGTGCGTCGATGCGTCGAAGAAGAAGAAGATATATTAACCCTTGTATACATGGTTCAATGTTGTTAAAGATAGAATAATGTTTGATCATCAACGGTCTCATACAAATTGAAATATAATGATAAAGTATTGCTTAAACTTAAAATGTGTTTACAAATTACAAATAAAAATACATAAACTATAATAAATATGTAATATACGTATACATATTATTGAATATCGTCGCTTTTAAACGTGTGTATGTTATTACTGAATAATACATAAACGTATGTGCTTATGTTACACGGTTTTGTTTAAAAACAAATTCGAAGGATACATTAATTTCATACACTTAAACGGTTATCTGGGTTTGGCGCATATCTGGGAAATTAATATTATGTTTTTGTTTGGGATAATTATATTATATATTTTTTTGTGATAATGAGACTCCGTGTTGGTATGTTTGGTAGGATTTCTTGCATCAATAATCTCTGGTGTTCATTTTCAATCGATCATAATTCATGCTATGTATGTTTAATTCATTAAGCACACATACTTTAACATGATCGTTATTATTAAAACATCGATCGTGCATTTAAGATTGGCTAACATATATTTTCATAATAACTATCAGTTGGAGGCACTTTATTTGAAGTACAGGCTGGAACATAATGTGTGTACCTACTTATTTTTTCTTGAAAGACTGACTCACAAAATGTTCGCCCTGAATTTGTTTGAAGAGTCATTAGCTCCAGAGTAGCAAGGAATGTTGGACTAAATAAGAGACTCATTCTTACAGCTTTTACAATATTCAAGCACCACCTAAATGTTGGTGTGCATTAGGATAAGGATATATTTACAACATTACAACTTTAACAATCTGGATCTGTCTTTCACTAGATGTTATTATAATTATTATAATCCGAACAAAAAAGCAGTTCCAGAATATAAACAGTAAGGAAATATCCTTATTTAATCGATATTTTCCATCTAATTAAAACTACATGAAATATATATAGACATAACTAAAAGGAATTACATGTTCATGATTACTTACACTAATCTCTTCCAAAAACTCTAGACATAACTACTAATCTGGCCACTGTGAGTCTCTGTTACTTACACTACTGTCTTCCAGGAACACAATCTGGCCACTCTTAGTCTTTGTTACTTACACTTCTGTCTTCCAAGAACACAATCTGGCCACTGTGAGTCTCTGTTACTTACACTTCTGTCTTCCAAGAACACAATCTGGTCACGCTGAGTCTCTGTTACTTACACTTCTGTCTTCCAAGAACACAATCTGGCCACTCTTAGTCTCTGTTACTTACACTTCTGTCTTCAAAGAATACAATCTGGCCACTGTGAGTCTCTGTTACTTACACTTCTGTCTTCCAAGAATACAATCTGGTCACGCTGAGTCTCTGTTACTTACACTTCTGTCTTCCAAGACTACAATATGGCCACTGTGAGTCTCTTTTACTAACACAACTGTCTTCCAAGAACACAATCTGGCCACTCTTAGTCTCTGTTACTTACACTTTTGTCTTCCAAGAACACAATCTGGCCACTGTGAGTTTCTGTTACTTACTATTCTGTCTTCCAAGAACACAATCTGGTCACGCTGAGTCTCTGTTACTTACACTTCTGTCTTCCAAGAATACAATATGGCCACTCTTAGTCTCTGTTAATTACACTTCTGTCTTCCAAGAACACAATCTGGCCACTGTGAGTCTCTGTTACTTACACTACTGTCTTCCAAGAACTCAATGTAGTCACTGTAAGTCTTTGTTACTAACACTACTGTCTTCAAAGAACACAATCTAGCCACTGTGAGTCTCTGTTACTTACACTACTGTCTTCCAAGAACACAATCTAGTCACTGTGAGTCTTTGTTACTAACACTACTGTCTTCAAAGAACACAATCTAGCCACTGTGAGTCTTTGTTACTAACACTACTGTCTTCAAAGAACACAATCTAGCCACTGTGCGTCTATGTTACTTACACTACTGTCTTCCAAGAACACAATCTAGCCACTGAGAGTCTCTGTTACTTACACTACTGTCTTCCAAGAACACAATCTGGCCACTGTGAGTCTCTGTTACTTACACTTCTTTCTTCCAAGACACAATCTAGCCACTCTGAGTCTCTGTTACTTACACTACTGTCTTCAAAGAACACAATCTAGCCACTGTGCGTCTCTGTTACTTACACTACTGTCTTCCAAGAACACAATCTGGCCACTGTGAGTCTCTGTTACTTACACTACTGTCTTCCAAGAACACAATCTAACCACTCTGAGTCTCTGTTACTTACACTTCTGTCTACCAAGAACATAATCTAGCCATTGTGCGTCTCTGTTACTTACACTACTGTTTTCAAAGAACACAATCTGGCCACTCTGAGTCTCTGTTACTTACACTACTGTCTTCCAAGAACACAATTTAGCCACTCTGAGTCTCTGTTACTTACAATACTGTCTTCCAAGAACACAATCTGGCCACTCTGAGTCTCTGTTACTTACACTTCTGTCTTCCAAGAACACAATCTGGTCACTCTGAGTCTCTGTTACTTACAATACTGTCTTCCAAGAACACAATCTGGTCACTCTGAGTCTCTGTTACTTACACTACTGTATTCCAAGAACACAATCTGGCCACAGTGCGTCTCTGTTACTTACACTACTGTCTTCCAAGAACACAATCTAGCCACTGTGAGTCTCTGTTACTTACACTACTGTTTTCAAAGAACAAACTTTGGCCACTCTGAGTCTCTGTAACTTACACTACTGTCTTCCAAGAACACAATCTAGCCACTGTGAGTCTCTGTTACTTACACTACTGTTTTCAAAGAACAAACTTTGGCCACTCTGAGTCTCTGTAACTTACACTACTGTCTTCCAAGAACACAATCTGGTCACTCTGAGTCTCTGTTACTTACACTTCTGTCTTCCAGGAACACAATCTGGCCACTGTGAGTCTCTGTGACGTCGATGCTGAAGCCGACCCCATTGACCATCGCGTTCTCCTTGACGAAAGAGATGATGGCGCGTAGCGTAAACGAGACAAATAGATTGATGTGGATGGTGTTGCGGGGACAATGGAGTCGTCTGCAGAAGAGCATAGGATGCATTATAATTTGCAAGATAAAATAAATGTTTAAAGCACTCAGATTAAAGGGGACAAGAATTATTATGATATAATTGGTATGTTCATCCAAGATAAAAGCAATAGACCCGAGGAAGAGGAACACATTGGTGTGGATAGTGCTGCGAGCATAATGAAGATGACAAGACCCCACAAGAAATTATCAATAGACTTATGACATTACTTGATATTATTATAGGAGATAAATGCACGAACTGTCCAACAACACAGTATCAATTAATTTACACGTTAACTTTATTGATATAATATTGGTATTATTGTCATTTAATTATTGTAATGTTTCACGTTGCTGGAAGGCAACAAATATTGATGCGATTGTTGTGGATGGTGTAACGAGGGTAATCTAGACTGCTTCGGGAAAAAGTAGGAAAACATAATGCATATTTAATATTGTTGGTTGTATTATAGGATATAGGGTATACATGGCATCATCTATGGAATTGTTGCTTAATATTTTTTATATAAGATTGGTGCTATCAAACACATACACACTGTAAAACAAACAGTCATGCAATTGAAATGTCTGGTTTCCGTGTTAATGGGTATGACATGTTGAACCGTTATGCTATCCTTTATGTTGTCTTATTCATTGCAATTTCAATAACAAAATCATTTTATTCATGTGTTTTCAACGTGCAATTACAGTATAATGAATTATCTTGTGTTTGTTATATAAGACATTTTCAGATAAAGAAAAATATTGATATTCATAAGAGAGACTTGATTGGCGTTGTGGATACGGTGCCCCGTTAGTGACTGGGATGTCTAGGGTTCGATCCCCACTGTTGTAGAGTTGTTTATATATCTCCATTAGACGCCAAGTACTGATTCTTTCCAGGAAACGGACTCGAAAGCGTTTCAATAAGACTTCGGTTTTCAATGCAGTCGAACTAAAATAAATTGGTTGAAACTAAGGCTTGTATGTAATGAACACAATTAATAATTTCTACCTACAGTATACTAATTGAAGTAGATCATGATTGTTACTGCGAGGATGAGAGACTCAAACGAGATTCCATACCCTATGTTGTATATTAGACGTATGTGTACTCACTTGAAGTAGATCATGATTGTTACTGCGAGGATGAGAGACTCAAACGAGATTCCATACCCTATGTTGTATATTAGACGTATGTGTACTCACTTGAAGTAGATCATGATTGTTACTGCGAGGATGAGAGACTCAAACGAGATTCCATACCCTATGTTGTATATTAGACGTATGTATACTCACTTGAAGTAGATCATGATTGTTACTGCGAGGATGAGAGACGCCAAAGAGATTCCATACCCTATGTTGTACATCAGACGTATGCGAGGCATGTGCTCCTGTAAAATGCAACATTACATTTCTTTATTTGAATAAAGCCATCGTTCGCTCTTTCATTCTATGATTTATATTATTTTGAAATAGCCATTCTTGTATTATATAATGATAATAAAATGCCATTAATTGAAACTTCGTCCGCTCTTTAAATGATTTATATTATTTTGAAGTAGCTGTTATACGTATCAAATAATCATGACATAATGCCATTAATTATATCAGTATATGCGTTCTTCCATTGCTATTGAAGCAATCGCAGTGCGGATTTACTTCTGTAAGCTGGATGGGTTACATATTAGCAAAACCGTCTATATTCATGGTAGGAGACAATTACATAAACAAAACTGACCTCCACGATACCATAATCTAAGTAATTGTCCTAATAGCTTGCCCATGTCATTAGGTTATGTGTCTACTGATCACAACCGTCATATGTGATTTCTTTTTATTTGATACTGACAACAGATGTCGTATAGTTATGCATGAAAGCATTATAATCTAATCAATTCGAACGATATGGACATATGATCAACCCAACCCAACACCCACCGGAACACCACCGCAATTCAATACAATCACTACCCTAGTACTTACAGCAATGATTGCTGGCACTTGCTCGTACTGGTTCTCGTTCTTCTCAGACATGCACAGCGTAAGGTTGGTCCATGTCTCGTTCAGATCGGGTCTAACATACCACGTGCCATTACTCGTGCACATTTTGGACGCTGAAGCTTAAGTTAAAACATAAATCATATGACGCTGAGGTTTTTTTAATACTCAAATTCATCATTGACTTGGTTTTTGTCTAACATTCGCAACATTTTACCTTATCATGTTAGTGGCATTGTATAGCCGATGTTACTATGTCGTCTGATAGCAAACAATACTAGATGTACTAAAATTGCTTCAATATTGACTCACAACAGGAGACAAACAAACAATGTTCAAACTACATACATGTAAGAAGACTTACACATTATTTTCACTGATAAGCGTCAATACGCATTTGCTTCGTGGTCTTGGCAAGTGTTTGTTTTAAATTCAAAATTCAATGTCACACACAAAACATGAACGTAATAAGTGCAAATCATTTACGTTATTAGACAACCGTCTACATATGCAAATAGATGGAAAGACTACCATTGACAACGAAACTTCACAAAATATTCTTTCCTCTGTTGGAATCTCTGCCAATACAGCTAGACTTTTTATGCCCCCTTTTTTAAAAAAAAAAGGGGGTATGTTGTTTTTGGCCTGCATGTCATTCTGTCTGTCTGTCTGTCTGTCCAAAACTTTAAGAAATCTTAAAGTTTTGTCATAACTTTTGCAATATTGAAGATAGCAACTTCATATTTGGCATGCATGTGTATCTCATGAAGCTGCACATTTTGAGTGGTAAAAGGTCAAGGTCAAGGTCATCCTTCAAGGTCAAAGGTAAAAAAAATTAAAGCGGCGCATTAGGGGGCATTGTGTTTCTGACAAACACATCTCTTGTTTATTGTATATTTAATGTTTTATATGTATAATTGAATCGCTGTCACTGCATTTTTTTAAGCAGTGTAGTGTTATTTTTATAAATATTTCGATCTTGGCTTCAACAGCTAATGCGTATATGTTTATGCATGTCCAACTTCGGCGTAGTTATAAGCACTTGCCTGTCAAGATCAACATACCTGCCAAATTGAAACCATTCACGTAACTGGGACACGGCAATCGAGCCGTCGAACCATTGTCCACGGCGGGCCAACAAAGAACACCGTCCCATGTAGGTGGGCATTGTGTGTCCCCTTAAACAATAAAGAAAATAATACATATAATATGTGCACATCATCGGACAACGACCAATGACCTATCTTGCTTGTGGACAGACGCCGATATGACCTCGTTATAATAAGGCGTCAAGTTATACAAGATATCAATCGAACAGGGCAGTAGCATCCACGGCTGCGAAATCCTTATTAATCCTGAACGTGCCCTACATGTTTTAGTTACTGTCATTGTATTTGCCTCAACACCACCAAGCATGTTACAAAACAACCGAATAAACACAAAACAAATACTAAGTTTGAAGATGGAATGCAATGCACGAATGTTTTCTAATACATGTACCCACACATTAATCAACTTGTATATTCCTTTTTGAGATCTTTGTAACATTTGTTTAAGTTCATGTTCTTTAACAACCACGTTCGATTAACAAATAATAAAATGTAAAACAAAAATAACCGGAAGGTATATTTATATTCCATTTTTCCACATTTATCTGCAATTTTTATTTCAAACTTAGCCGCCATACCATCAAAGTATGTAAAGAAAACCTTTAAATAGACCATCAATATCAAGTTATCTTATGTTTCTAATAATAAACACGCAATAAAAATTATATGCAACAAACGGTCACGATAAGAATAATATCAACAAATCGTTCTCAACTCTGAAAGCCTTCTGATAATCTGACGTTACAATAAACACCGTTTACATTAAACCATCAATAACACCTCGATTACGTGTGGTCCTTTATTGCACGCCAGCCTCTATCGAAAAGTATGTCTGATATTAAAAACAGAAACAACCTATAAACCAGTATTATGTTTACATCCCGTAAACAGTTTAGACATGTTTTTGCTACATAAAATTGAGGGATGCTTAATCGTTAAACATGTCTTCTGTAATTTGCAGGTAATTATGTCGTTCCAATGCTGATTTACATCAGATCTGCAATGCTTCATTTTTTACACTCTCTCTAGTAGACATGTTCTTTTTGTGCTTTATAAATAGTTTGTGTGACTGAAACAGCGTTTCAACTCGCAAGTAAGCGTTCAGAAGCAGCCTAATGAATAGTTTGACATGTATTGCTTTATACTACAGAAATGTTCATAAAATAGATAAAACCATGGTAAAATAATTATAATTTTATACTAATTGAACAATATACTTTTGTTTGACAGTTATTCGATAAATTGCAATACATTTGTATACATTTGCTAACAAACCATAACAAACCTACATAACATAGATTTCGTTTGCGATTTATGTTAAAACAAACCTTTATCCTAGGTTAAACCTACTTTTTTCTAGTTTATTTCATTTAGATTTTAATTTGCAATTTGGTGTACGATTGCTTCATATAGTTTGTTTACCTAAAATTGTTTTCTTTTATAAACAAATTTACATTGCTCAGCGATGTCACACGTTCCTCTTCGGACTATTTAATGCAATGAGTCAATGCTACTGTCTGTTTCAACCAAGATTCGAGACATTGAAAAACAGCTAATATATTACTTTTTAGCGCTTTTGCTGCTATGGAATGTACCTTTAAGTTATGGACTATTCTTTTCACGTTTGTATTTTATCATGATACAGTTTCTCGTGGATTCATGTATAATGAAATTAACTTGTTTTGTCCTTCGTTACTATAAAAATGTTATTTACTTCATGTTACAGATCCAAGAGAATGTATTAATGATATTTGTAAACCGATAAGTATAGTTGTAGCGAGTGATGTTGGTATTAGCCGAAACGGTAAAAGCTAGTTAACACGGCCGTTCGAACGGACGGATGGACTAAAAAACAGGACCATGAATTATGCCTTCCGCATCATATGGCATGGAGGCATAACATAGAAAGGTATGCATTTTTGGTTTCAATCAGCAAATGTACAACTTATTGGCGTTAAGAAGCGTGTATATTAAACCCGTCGGGCATATGCCTTCACGGTGTATTGTATGTGAACCTTTATGAGCACCATTGGTATATAAACATCGAACAATCTATACCGTTAAATGCATCTTAATAACTGTAGTACAATGGTCTAACAATGACCAAACCTAGTAAGTATGTAACTATGTTTAGCACATTTAATTGAGTATAACGTAACTGTAAGCGCGACTAGCACATATACAACATATGCAGTGAAGAGACTCGTGCATGCGTCGTACCAGACGTTCATGCTGCACTGGATTACCATCACCCGTTGTTATTCGAGCGTGATGCATGGCTTCTATTACAGGTATTATCAAACACAAACTATCGTTCTAGTTTCTGTGCAAGGATGCGACGGTTTTTACAATAGTGTTTTTCTTAAAGAAAAATTATCATCAATCCATCTGCATAAATTGCACGAATGTTTTACTCTTATTTAAATACACGTGCGGAATTAGTTGATTAGAACTGCACAATTTATACAGCAGGAGTTTGCAATGATGCAAACATATGTGTTTGCTTACTATTCTAGTCCTTTAAAATGATTGCAAGTGTTTATATTTGGACTGAGCTTGTTTGAAGTTAGGACAATGCATACAGTCTGCAAACCAGAGGCGTACTTGAAACGGAATCCATCTCTAAACAGATGTAAATTATTGAAACAACCTTTGGTCTTTGGAAGTATGTGTTAACGGTGCAATATTTTTATACAAGATCCACATACACAAGTCTTTGTTTTATGAATGATTCATAATTATAACTCCTGGAAGATTTCAGTAACGGACTTTTTTTTTAACAACTGGTATTTGTACCTCCTATATATTTTGTCATTAGACAAAAGGTTTTTACAGGGTAACGTGTTGGACTTTTATTTATTAAGAGCTTATATTCTGTGGTCAGTTTGGAAATAATTTCAGTTTAAGCATTTGCCGTTAAACGTTTAGCGTATTGCAGTTCATAATTAAGAATTGGACCCAACCTGGTTTAAACAAAAACATAAAGAATATAAAAAAGCAACTTACAATATCTCATTTACATCTTAAAGTAAGTCATAACAAAATAACATTTGCAGTATCAACAATAATCTTTATAATTTAAGAATTTAACAAATGGATGTAACATAAGAAAAAAATGTGTTCAGACATATAAGCTATAAACAATATCAATTTCCCAACCAGTTGTAGACTGCTGCTTAAGATAAAATCAAGGCTTTTAAACAATAAACTATCCCGACTCAATTTCGCGACTCAATTTCACAACCCATTGACAATCCTATGTTTATTGTTTGGTAATATAAAATAAATATCACATCCTGCACAGTGTGATACAGACAGAACAGACACACATTTTATTGAGACTTATACATAAATACATCGTCTTAATAAATACAATATATAAATTAGTATGTCACGTTTTAAATACAAGTTCAATACAAAAAATAAAAAAATGAAAAAAAAAAGAAAAAAAAAATATGCATATATTAAACTATCAAAACATATAGTATTTAAAGGACAGATTTTGTAAGTTATACCGGTTATATGGTATTATTTATAAATGAATTTCGAATAAACAATGCTTCTTTTATATAAAATGTGTCCATGTCTCGTTTGTTGTGATACAACGTATTGTCAGTCCGAGAATGGTAATGTCAACTGAGGCGTTACAGAATGTATGATATTACTATATTAACACACACATGAGACGCGTATGTCAATAAGGTTCGTTTATTAAAGCCCTTTTAGGTATAAGTATTATTACAAAAATAGAAGAGAGACGTATACGAAATATTATATACCAAATTACAGTCTTTAAATAAAAATCATTAAAAAAATCGTTATATGAATTTGTAGAAGATTTCAAATTTTACAATTGACATGACATAGAGGATATTCGTTGCATTCGGTAGATCATCGTTTATAATTCACTAGTTAGCAGAGAAATAAACATGTTCACGACAGGCGCAGACCGTGTGCACATATTTATTGTATATGATCACATGTGAATACATATCGATAGGCTTATTTAAACAAATTCAATTTTAATTTTATTTAATTCGTTTTCCAGTGTGGATTTTCATTTAAAAGGTGTTAAAACTGGGGGAAACTCGCTGGAATAATGACGTCCGAAACAACCTCACTGCACTGAAACAGTGAATTATCGTTTTTTAAATCACTGATATTTCCCTATTTACCACAGAAAAGTAATAAATATAATAAACTTTTATTCACGAAAGTAAGGGATACAACCTGTTCTGGTACATCTTAGCAATACTTATAATAATATTATTACCAGTAGTCAATTTAAATTTATCATAAACAGACACATTACATAAAGTACCCCAAACACTGCAGTCAAATGTTAGATGTAACAATATGCTTTCCCACCAACCTTTAGAAGAAGCATTGTATGAATGAATGATTACCTAATATTATCACTGAAATGCCTCGCAAATACCTCATCTGTTGTAAGATAATTTAGGAAGAATATATAACTGTCACGTAATTATAGCGTATTTCGCACATAGACGCCCGACCCCAGTCATATATTTATCTGATACTAAAATCATATACTGAAATGTGTTTTCGCGTACATTAGTAATATGAACTATTTTGATGCGTGTTCCAGACAATATTCGCCAAAAGTTGTGCTCCCTGGTGAATGCATTTGAATTCATATGCTGAGCGAGGCCTTTTTTTCTTTGTTCTTATTAAGGTACAAATGCTGTGCGATTATGACGGCATCCCACCCTGCAATCTTGTCAAGTTCAGCGAAACATTTTCTTGTGACGTCGTCAAATAATATGGCATACATTTTTCTATTATAATCTATTGAGATGTTTAGCAAATAGTAAAAAGACGGAAAATTGTAACCATATTGTTTACAATTAGTTTCTTTGTCGTTTTGCCTGTTTTCAATAGTGGGCATACATTTTGTACGGCTGAAAGCCATACATTAAGCTCTGATCACCACAAGATATGGTCTTCCATATTTAAACTAGGAAACGAAAGTCCATAGAACTTCGTTTCAACTGCCAATTCCGGTATTAAAGGCAGATTTTATCCGACAGATGTTCCGTTTAATTGCAAGCTTGCGTGTATACACCAGGATTTGTGCAAGGATATATTGTAAACAATGAGAATGTTCATTGGAAAACTATCAGGGAAATGTCATTCCATAAAACGCACAACACGTCACATTTTACTATTTTAAACCGAAGAAATAATGGATTGCTCACTCATCGGTTCTTAACAAAACAACACTATGCAATTTATTAAGCAGTTACGAAGGAAATGCGCATAAACTTGTCACGATATTGTCACGTCTAAAAGCTATTGTGTTAACAGTGTAATTCAATAAAACTTGCAATATTTTAAGTTTCAAGATCTTGTTCGATTAAACACAAAATATTATAAGGAAAACTACCCTATTCCAGCATGACCTTAGTCTATTAAACACACGATTTTCAATACGCATCTTTTAGACAAAAAACGTATTTAGATTGTTAATAGAATTGAATGTTTTACCTTGCACATTCCCAGATGTAAAATGTAATATAATCATTTCATTACCAAAACGATGTGAATACAACTTGCTAGACAATTAAAAACACTCATTTTACTGCACACATGCCAATCAGCCTGAGATATAACACCCAGTAGCATTACAGCAACGCGTGCCAACAGAACAGAAAGGAAAAGAACGGCAATAAACAGTATAATTGAACCATATGATACAGCAGTGACATCAGTAACAATGCAACCCGTACTACTTTTATTATCAAAACCCTTTTTATTACCGCGACTTTTTTTGCTTTGGGACTTTATCAAAGTAATTATTGGAGGTAATTTGTACGTACCGTAAGTTTTGTTTTCTTGCAGAAAGTGTGTTGTATAACATTGCGCCTCTTGCTCCAAAAGGTACTTCCGTTGCTCATCGCTGCTGACATCGGCTACCGACTGAAATGACGCACATATCGTATACAAATATACTATTTGAGTATATTATATGTGTGTCGATGCATTTTTACACTCGTGTTATGCTGTATGTTTTTATGGTTTTATAGTATGATTTTTCAAACTTTGGGCAGTATACCCATATGTATACATTGATACACATTATACAGATAAATAATTACAACCATTATACATATATATGCTCGTGTTTGAAATAAATATGTTTCAGCAACATTGTATAAATATAATAATTATTCTTGCAAAAATGCAAATGTTTGTTGGATGTAAAAAATATGTGTGTCACGCAAAGTCATAGTGGGCGAGTTTTTAATGTTACATTCTCAGTAATTCAAGCGCTTTTAGAACGTTATATATGAATACGCATGCTACCGCTATTGGTGATAATCATAACGATTTTAAAGTAGGAAAATGAATGTACAATCCTAACTGTAAAACATTCTAAATGAATGTATACATATGACACATACAACACACTAAGTACTCACCATTATTTAGTCAGTTTGCAGCATTCATGGCCTGAGTGAAATCAGTACTGTTTTCCAGAAGCAATGGGTGCAGTCTTCTATCTACAACAAAATGCCAAAAATAAACAATTTATCAATTTAAAAAAAAATGTTTGTGAGCAAATGAATGTAAATTGTGTGCTAAGTTCAGCAGTATATGACGATTGTGTAGTAATAGAATATTGTAAAACGATACTTCAAATATATGTTAATAAAACCAAATTAACAATGTAGCAAATTAAAGATGACACATATAAGAGAGGACAATGTACTGCTGAATACAAAGAAAACGACTTGGGCTAATGAAATGGATCAGGTAATTGTTTGAAAAGAAGGTATATAAAAGTGAAAACGTACAGCCAACACAAAAAAAAAATCAAAGGCCTAATTGCAACACAGATTTGTGCATGTACCCTATAGAAAAGGTAATAAATATACTAAACACTGTTGATATGTTACGAATTACTGTGTTTCATTTGTGTTCATGAGTTGTTTTCATTTGGGTTCGCTTTCATTTATATACTATTTGCACGACCGAGTCTACGATCTTTTGTTTGAAAAAGAGAAAACACATGAAAAACAATACCATCATCAACCGAGGAGCCAAAACCGTATACACTACGCAACAGAAATATAAACAAATAACAAATAACGAGCATTTGAAACCATCCCGACTGACCTACAATTCTTATTATACAAACACTATCTAATTGCAATGTTTATTTTATATTTCTGACAGGAGGGAGATCCTTTAAGGCAGGCTGGTTGAACAGATGGTCAGTATTCATTAACAGAATCGGAGTTGATGTATATAAACATGCGTATCTGGATACACCTGAAATTGGCATTAAAACTATAGAATGTAATTCTCCCTGCCATCGAAGACAATGTGGTCCACTTTAAGTTGTATTAAAGATTATACATATGCATGTCTACCGCCAAATTTCACAGCAGAAATGTGTATATTCAGTTTTCAATAATGTATACATGTATATCTAGACAATATGACCTAGGTATTCTTTCATAACTATCTTTAAGCTGCTACAAATGTTACGTTATTTCCAAAAATTCATTTAAAATACTTGAAATACATCGATACTGATGCCTTTTCTTCGTCCCTTGTTGCTGCTATGAATATCCATTGATCAATTAACGCATATTCACTACGAGTTATAAACAAAATATGTCTTCCTGAGATCCATTCGATGCTATGTCTTACGATCTTAAGAACATATTACTTAAGTGAACATGTAAAGGTCACACCTATTGCTAACTTAGTAACCCGTAAGTAAAACATTAACGATTCAAGATTTCAAGATTTTATTTACAGCATTTCCAGAAGGCCAATTGCCCATGTTGACACATTTTAGTACATGCAATATGATAACAACATGAATAGTCATTTATACATAATTATAACAATATTGTGCCAGCCAGGTGCGACGACACTGGCGATTGAGCGTTGACAGTAAATATCAATTTCTTAGAGTTCAAATTGGGTGGAACGGTTGGTCTGCGCATAAACACTACATGTATTTCAAAGGTGAGTCGTTGTTTAACCGTATTTTACCTCAATAACGTAGAAACATAAATTGAACGAAGGACAACATGATGGAGATTACATTCAGAGTTCACGTATATAAAGACGAATTTAGTACTGCATATCAGTTTTAATACAATTTTAAATAAAGAGTTCGCTTGAACGTCACAATTCGTGACCAGTCTTGACCTTTGTCACTCGTCGAGCAATGTTTGCTGTTTGCAATTCTGGACGCGAATACTTTGGGTTCACGGAGTTTAAATACCGTCGCATTGTCTGTTCATTTACATTTTAGGCCATAGAATAAGTAAAGAAAGGCGCGTGAATCGATCCCATAGAAAAGTCAAAAATGAAAAATGAACATTTTTTAAATAACAAAATAGTCGAAGAAAAGTACAAGTAGTCAGTACAAATCTTGTTTTTAATTAATATAATTGAATAAATGGGTAAGTCTCCAAATAATAGACATTAGTGTTGAAGTGAAATATGATTCAATTCGTCTTGGACTAATTTTAATTTATCCTTATAAACGTTATTATTGCCCTCTTATTCCAGCTTTCATAAGACTGCACAAATAAACCCATTGTATTGTAGTTTTGACGCACGTATTTAAATAAAGCAATCAATATCGTTTAGGTTTANTGACCTTTGTCACTCGTCGAGCAATGTTTGCTGTTTGCAATTCTGGACGCGAATACTTTGGGTTCACGGAGTTTAAATACCGTCGCATTGTCTGTTCATTTACATTTTAGGCCATAGAATAAGTAAAGAAAGGCGCGTGAATCGATCCCATAAAAAAGTCAAAAATGAAAAATGAACATTTTTTAAATAACAAAATAGTCGAAGAAAAGTACAAGTAGTCAGTACAAATCTTGTTTTTTAATTAATATAATTGAATAAATGGGTAAGTCTCCAAATAATAGACATAAGTGTTGAAGTGAAATATGATTCAATTCGTCTTGTACTAATTTAATTTATCCTTATAAACGTTATTATTGCCCTCTTATTCCAGCTTTCATAAGACTGCACAAATAAACCCATTTTATTGTAGTTTTGACGCACGTATTTAAATAAAGCAATCAATATCGTTTAGATTTATTGATATGAGAATAATATAGTATTTTGTAGTCTTTAATAATGTTTTATTCAAAAGAATAGTTTTCATTTTGGAAAAAAAAATTAAAACAATTCTTTGTTATTTTAAAATAATTGTTTTGTTCTCTCTAGTATACAATTTGAGCGAAAATCAATGTCAATGTTTATAATCACGAGTGACTGGTGTTGAGTATACATTTTAAACACTTAATTAAACAGTTTATTCACGCATGATTTAATAAGTCAGTTTAGTTTATGTATATTTTAATTAAACTAAACGCGAGCGTGTTTCTA